>JAOPJL010000141.1:1142706-1152802 GCA_027123545.1 Trisopterus esmarkii | reverse complement strand
GTGTGTGTGTGTGTGTGTGTGTGTGTGTGTGTGTGTGTGTGTGTGTGTGTGTGTGTGTGTGAGAGAGAGACAGAGAGTGTCATCGTGTATTGTTGGGTGTGCGAGCCTGCGTGAATGAGTGTTAAATGTGTTTGTCAGTTTGTGAATATAAAACTACGGCAGCCAGCTACTACTTCATTTAAAAGTGTTTTAACATTTAAATTAAGCAGGCTAATCACTTTGCTCTCACTTTCAGCTATATTGATTTTTCAAGGACCCCTCATGACCGCGACACAAATGTAATCATATAGGTTCCTATCTATTTGTTCTGTTAGATGCTTTTTAACTTTTTTCTTTTGCTTTAGGCCACACACATACAAATAGATTTGGGACATTTGGTAATTCATCACAGCCAATAACAATGAAGGACAGTGACAACAATCAGTGAAAAAACATTGACGTAGCAACCATTGATGTGACAATATAACGTTGCACAAATAACCTCAATGCATTGAGAGGCAATTGTTTTATTAACTGTTAATTAATTAACAGTTAGCAACAGAGTGGAACCCTAACCCTAACACTGTAACTAGTGCAACATCAACTCTTTGATTAATCAGATTAAGTCGTGTTAACAGACCATAAAACAGCGCTGATATCAGGTGACACTAACCCATACTCTTAAACACAAGGGCTTTGTTTTTTGTTTTCATTCACATATTTTGTAGCAAACTCTACAAAATATTTTGTTTTCTTCTTTTACCAACCAGCCACATGTTTTAGTCAGTAAACTACTATCAGGGTCTAATCTTGAGAGTAAACTAACACACACAACGAGTAAAGGTAAACGTAGTCTCTTCACCGGCTCTCCCCAGGCTGGGTACCTTCCCCTCTACGGCCCATCCTCTACACTAATGACTATTTAATAGACATCCTGAAATGTGCTGATGACACAGTTATTGTTAGTTTACTGCATAAACATGAGTCTCAAGCATGGGCATGTGGTTGATGAGTTTGTCAGTTGGTGTGACAAGTCTTTTCATCACAAAGACAAAAGATATGGCGATTGATTTTAGAAGAAACCAATCTTGGGTCTGGAGGGTCTGCAAGGACGTAAGGGGTCCGTAACCCCCTTGCGTTGCGTGAACGTGGGACCATAATTTTAGGGACAAGAACAATCTCAGCTGTATTGTGAAGGTGGCTGGGAAGTTGATTGGCTGTTCACAAGTATCCTTGCTGAACATTTATGAGAAGCAGGTTATTCAGAAAGCAATGTCTATATTGGACTGTAAAAATCACCCCCTTCAGTGTTCATTTGAGGCCCTTCCCTCAGGCCGGAGACTAAGGGCACACTCACACTAGTCCATCTGTACCTTGCCCGAGGACGTTTGCCCCCTACAGTCTGGATTGCTTAGCACGCCATCCATACTCAAGTACAGTTCAATCCCGTGGCCTCAGAACACAGAGGGGTGCTCACGCCACGGTACAGATGCTAATGAGCCGACACCCGCACACGCAACCGTACACATGCCCAGTTGAGATTACCTAGTGTGAGTACAGGCCAGCGGCACGGGGGGGGGGGGACACTGCCTACTGTACAGGGACACTGCCGAGTGTGAGCCCTAAGAGTCCCTTTAAGTCCATTAGGACAAAGAACTATTTCATTCCTAGTGCAATACGTTTGCTCAGTTTGCACAATTCTTTGACCATACTTGTAAATGTATTTGAATCTGATGACTAGATACGTATGACAGTTTTTTTTTACTTATAGTAGCCTGTGTCTATCTCTTTGTGTCCTTGTGTATCTTGTGCTATTTACGTGTACCTGACTGCAAGACAAGTTTCCCTTTGAGACAATAAAGTTAAACTGAACTGAACTGAACTATACTGGCTTCATGTTAATCAGTATTTGGTGAAGTTTCTATAAAACAAAGACATGTCATTTCACCCTGGTTTCATACACCCCTCCTGAAATTCACCCACATGCTTATTCTAGGATGTCTTCTCAGGCTTACAAAAAGTCTATCACTGACACAAGCAATGAAAGATGGACCTAGTCCAATAGTCAACTTGAAAGTTACCTTACATACAAGGTTAAGGAAAGAAAGAGGTAGATCCAAATCTCTATATTTTCCTTAGTTTAATGTGAGGCCTTGTACGTCACACAACATTTGGCCCAAAATACTTAGTCCATAGACATTTAGAATTGGTTGAATTTACCAATTTATTAACATTTTATTACCATATTACCAACTAATTGGTCTGTAACCATGCAAATCTAATTATAATAATCATTAGGTCAACATCTCATGAATACAAAAAGAGGTGCATTTTCAGTTTATGTCAAGTTGTGATGACAGAGGCAAACTCTGCTAATGCCATCCTGGTTAATGTCAACTTGTCATGACCAAGACAACTTCTGGTAATGTCACTTTGATTTGGTGTCAACTTGTCATAATCAAGACCACCCAAACATTGTCAACTTGTGTCACAATGTCACAACAAAAAACAAATGACACTTAATGACAAAAGTCATGAACGTTTATGACATGTTTACATAGTTTATGACAAGTAAATGACAGTGTCATGTAATAGTTATGACAGTGACATGTCAGTCTTATGTAGATACCTTCAAATAAAGTGTTACCATAAATTCAATGAAAAATAAGAACGTGACACACACTTGCTACAAAGTAACTCTTGTTGTCGACTGCACTGCGGTCCTTACTCGATTACTTCAACTTACCCTGAGCTCTTTGCTAGGGTCAAAATATGTTAGAACTGAACCCTGTGCCTCCAATAGCCGAGAGATCCATTGCCCAGTAGTCTGCCCTGGCATCCATGCCGCTGAAGTAGCACGCTCCAGCCAACTTGGCTGTAATATCCTTGAGGTTTGGTAAAGTGTGGTCAAATGACTGGAATTAACTACGTTGGTCCTCAGCGGAAAACATAGTAGATAGATAGTTACAATAACGTCTCTAAACATGTGACTACATCATCTGTTTATTTGGACTGCTTAGACGAGGTCATTGTGCTAGGCAGGCCACATTGTCTCTGAGGAAGGCGCAGCCACTGACCCTAGTAAAGTCAGGAAGGTTCAGGAGTGGCCAACGCCAACATCACTCCAGGAGCTCGGCAGTTCGTCGTTTCTTCACAAAGAAACACGCCCGGTTCCAATGGACTGTGGAATGCCATGCGGCATTTAGAGAACTCAAACATCTGCTAACCACTGCATCACTGCTGGGTTATCCACTCAACCAGGGCAACATGAGTCTGGACACAAACACAAGCAATGTTGCCATCAGCGCTGTGTCACAAGTTCAAAAGGGCAGGGAGCGTGTTTGCCTATGGGAGTTAATGCACCACACGGCAGGAACTGCTAGCGGTGGTGGGGTTCACATCACATTTCCAGTGTCTCCTTGGGCGGCAATTCATTGTACGCACTGACCACTGTTATGGCCAACCTTTATTATGTGACTCGTTCAGCGGCCAGTGACATGAAAGGAAAAAAACACTGAACAAGAATTAAAGTTTAAATAATAATACCCTTTTATTAAACCAATCCCAAACTCAAACAACTGGAGGACTGTTCAACATAGCAAAAGGAAGGAGGAAGCCTGGGCCAGCCACACATTGGGCCGTCCAAGCAAGGACTTCCTCCTCCTAACCTAAAATCCCAAAACCCTCTGCTACCCCTTAAGTAGCAGCCCCACTGCCTGGGTTATGTCTTTGAAGCATTTGGATGCTTTGTCATGAGGCACTGATGCCGAGTACCTCTCCATGGTGGTCTGCTGCTGCTTTTGTGGTGTTGCATTTGCAGCAACAGGTGTGGTTAGTCGTTGCTGTCGGATACGGCTGTGCTCCACAGGGTGAGAGCGGCTAAGGTGCTAAAGCAGTTGGTTGTATGACCTGTCTTGGGGGGGACGACGGTCTTGCATAATTTGGAGACAACATTGGTCTGACTATAGTCTGACAAAAATCCAAAAAACTGCCATACTGGCGCGCTGACCTTTGCTTTTTTGTCAACAATTTCCTCGCTCGTTGCGGCACTCATCATTCACTTCTCACACCACGCTGTTGCTGTTATTCAAGAAACACAAACACGAGACAACGAGATGGCGACATTCTTTTCTGAGCAGCACTGAGATTCTCTATTTTTCATTCCAAACACAGAAAAAAAAGTGAATCAATGCTTTCACCACAACAAGAGCAGTGGAATAGCCTCAGTAAACCGCGTTGCTGCATATATGATCGTAAGCAAAAACTGATTACCCGACTTGCTAAGTGGCAAAGGACTGACACAATTAACGATAACCCGTTCAAAAGGCTCACCTACAGACGGAAATGGATACAATGGCGCCGCTGGAATCATCTGATTTGGCTTACCAGTAACCTGACCTACATGACATGACTTACAATACTGCACTATGTCCCTCTTCAACATCGTTCAAAATTCTGCAGAACACAATCGTAAGTTTAATTTACCCCCAAATGACCAGCTAGCTCCTGGTCGTGGGCCAATCTCACATATCAAAGGAACCACAATCTGGGTTACCACAGCCCAGTCTTCACCCGCCAGTGCATAAGGTGGAGTCCATTTATGCATAATGTTGTGTTCTTTTATCTAGAAAAGGCAGCCGAAACAGGATAGCTTTTAACTCACTAACTTTGGTTAAGGTTTTGGTCCATTATCGCGTCAGGACAAATATGATTGGCCAATGAACATTGAGGATAGTTAAGATTATTATCCCTCTCTCTTCTTCCCATTCCCCAAACGTGACATGAAAAATGTTGTGGAACCGAACCTGCTGCACCCCTACTTCCCACGCCACTGAGGCAGATCAACATCTTCGTCCAAGGCTTTTGGACGAAAAAATTACTAATTGCGTTGGGATTGAACCCCAGGTGACCGGGTGCAAGTCCAACACGTTAACTCGAGACTATCTCCCTTGCTTTAAATCCATGGTCAATATTTAATTAAAATATGTCATGCTTAACACTACTTATGCATTCAACAGATCTGTGATTTTTTTGCCAGGCAGCCTCCCTGTTTTTAGTAATGGTTACGATGTTCCCTTTTTGAGTTATTATATGCTTGTACTGTGACCTCCACAAGCGGCTTCTGTTCGCCGCTGGAAAAGATCCCGCTCGGTCCTTTTCGGACATTTGATCCATGATTCGACATTCCGTGTTATGGGCTGGTTACATATCTCGTGAACGTGACCCTAACCCTAACGTACATACATTTTTAACTTGTCCCTGTCTTCAAATGTCATACCAGATGTTTGGAAATATGTGCTGACCATGCTGAAAGGGGAGGACCCCTCCACTCTCGACAATTAATCTCCAAATTGTCTGTACTTGCTAAGATCTTAGAGTCTTTAGTCAATACCCAACTTAAGGGCTTTCTGCAAAATCATAATATACTGTGTCCTGCACAGTCAGGCTTTAGGGCTCAGCATAGCACAATTACTGCAGCTATAAAAGGTGCTCAATGACATCATCTGTGACCTCGACAGGAAGATGCTGTGCAGCTGTGCTGCCCTGTCCATTGACTAGTCAAAGGCCTTTGACACAGTTGATCACTGTATTCTTCTTCTTTTTTTTTTAACATTCTTTATTTGAAATGATGCATATAAAAACAAAGCAAAACAATACCTTTAGGACAAAATAAAAAACTAAAAACAAAAATAAAGAACAATTAGTGTCTCAGCAAACATACAAACCTAATCAAGATCTACTACACGATTGGACTTCCCACAAAACGAAACCCAGAGTAGTGGGAAGAAAGTACATTCGACATGCAACCCCCACAAAACGACAAAAACCGACATGACTTCTCACAACAAACTATTACCAGTTCATCTGGAGATGGCGGGGGCCCACAAAACCAAAAACAAGTAAATTTTCACATAAAGTTTTGCAGTTATCTTCTCCATTACATAAACTTTCTTTAGTCCCGCTCGCCATTGTTGAAGGGTGGGAGGTAGAGGTCTGAGCCAGGACAGGGTTATCATTTTCCTCTCCACAAGTAGGAGAATCTGTAATAGCTGGACTGTTCTTTTCCCTATAGCTTCCCCATATCTACCCAGTATATAATGTAATGGGTTCAGTGGTAATTTAATTTTCTAAATGTTTTGAATTTCTGCTTGGATCCCCTGTCAGAATGGAATCAGTATCGGGCAATCCCAGAAGATGTGAGTGTGGTCCCCAATCTGTTTACATTTCCTCCAGCATAAATATGAATTATTTTTGTCATATTTTGACGTAACAGAAGGTGCCTTGAAGTATCTTATTTTAAATTTCCAATTGAATTCCTTCCACACTGGACTATGAGTGACTTTGTGACCCTGCTCACACACCACCTCCCACTCCTCATCTTCAATAACATTCATTTCTAACTCCCACTTTTGCTTTATATCTAAAGAATTTCCTGAGAAATGTGTTCGTAAATGTTTATATATATTGGATGCGCTCTTCTTCTTACTATTCTCCTCTATACATTTTACCAGAAGATTTTCTAAAGGTGATGCTTGTTGTTTCAAAGCATTGTATTCGATGTGCGACAAGAGGTAATCCCTCAATTGTAAATACCAATAGAAATCCTTAGAACACAATCCATATTTATCTTGTAATTGCTTAAATGATTTAAGTGTCTCTCCAACAAACATCTGGTTTATGGTTATTAATCCTTTATTTGCCCAGATCTGGAACCCAGCATCCAACTTGTTTGGCAAAAAATCAACAATCTTAGGTATTTTCACTGCACGTGATATTGTTAGAGGAGCACCTATTTTTTTCCTCACCAGAGACCAAACCCTATGGGTACAAATAATCCATTCATTTTCAATATTTAGGTCTCTCCATTTCTTTTGTTCCATAAATGGCATCATCTCAAGGGGTACTAGCAGGCACGCATGGTTCTCCAATCCAATCCAGTTTGTATCCTCGTCTTGTACAAGCCATTCAAGCATACTACCGAGTTGCGCCGCCCAATAGTATAATTTCAGGCTAGGCAAACTAAGACTACCTTTTTCCTTTGGGCTTAATAGCAACTTCTGTCTAATTCTAGGCTTTCTCTTTTGCCAAATAAAAGCAGAAATCATTTTATCCAACATTCTGAATTTGGTAGCTAGTATCCAAATAGGCAGCGATTGAAACAGGTATGATAATCGAGGAAGTATATTCATCCTAACTGTTTTGATTCTACCTATGAGGGACAGAGGGAGAATCTCCCATTGAGTCAAGTCTGATTTTATTTGCGTGATCAACCTGCCATAATTTTCATTAAATAGTTGTTTAGTTTGTGTTGTAATCATTATGCCTAAATATCTGAATCCCCTATTAGACCAATTAAATGTAACTTCTTTATCTAACTCATTTGGCCACTTGCCCACTAGCATCAAGACCTCTGATTTTGTTTCGTTAACTTTGTAACCTGATATTTCCCCAAATTCCACTAAACAGGACAAAAGCACTGGAATTGAGTTCAAGGGGTAAGTAATATACAGAATAACATAATTCGCGTATAGCGAGATTTTATGGGTCACCCCAGCTACTGATACTCCCTGAATTCTAGGGTCTACTCATATAATTTCTGCCAAGGGTTCGATGCTAATAGTGAATAGTAAGGGCGAAAGGGGACATCCCTGTCTGGTCCCTCTTTTCAAACCAAGTTCTTTGATGTATATCCATTCACCCGCACTTTTGATATGGGTCCTGAATGTAACACACCAATCCAATTGATGAAATCCGGATGAAATCCCATTTTTTCCAATGTGTGTTCCAAATACTGCCAATCCACCCTATCAAATGCTTTCTCGGCATCCAAGCTGAGAAGCATTGAGGGTCCCTGTTTCTGTTTCACCACTGAAATCACGTTTAGAGTCCTAATGTTGTTTATCCCGTGACGACCCGGTATAAACGGGTTGATCTGGTTTAATTAATGTGTGTATACACTTTTGAATTAGTCCAATATTGTGGTTAAAATGTTCGCGTCACAGCAGAGCAAACTAATTGGTCTATAAGAGGAACAGTTTGTAGGATCTTTACCTTCTTTGGGGATTATGGAAATTATTGCTTCTGACCAAGATTTTGGGGGGTTGTTGTTTGTAAGGACATAATTAAATACTCTTTGTAAGAGGGGCGTAACTATTGCTTATAAAATTCACCTGGTATCTATCTAGTCCCGGCACATTGTTTTTTCGATTTTTTATGGTTTCCTCAATTTACGTCTTTGTGATTGGATCCCTCATTGCTTTGGAATAATTTTCAGTTAATTTGGGTAACTTAATTTTTCCTAGTATAGTAATAATCCTGTTTTGTTGTCTGTCTCCTCTGAGTCATAAAGGTTCTCATAGTAAACAGAAAAAAAAAAAAAGCTTCTGCTATGTCTTTAGGGTGGGACAGTTTTTTTAGTGGCAGGATTCACTATCTTTGCCACCGTGCGATCTGCTTGTGCCTTGCGCAATTAAAATGCCTAAAGCCTGCTGGCCCTATTTCCTGATTCATAATATTTTTGGTTGGCAAAACGTAATGCACCCTCAGCCTTATGTGTCAATAAATCATTTAATGTTTGTCTATGCTGGGTAAGGGATTTCAAAATATTCTCGTCAATTGTCTTTTTATGCTCCTTTTCTAACTCCTGTATGCGTTTTTCTAATTCTCCATTTTCACAATCTTTTTTTAATTTTGGATGACAGAGCAATTAACTTCCCCCTCAGCACAGCTTTTCCCGCTTCCCATAAGGTCGACTGGATCGGCAGGCAGAGGGTAGTCAGCAGGCAGAGGTCGGGAACGGGGGGCAGATGGGCACATAGGGAGTAGGGAACAGAGGAGTGAACAGACCGACAGGGGCTGGGCGGCAGGCAGGATGGTCAGACAGGAAGGGGTCAGAGAACTGGCAGGATGGTTGGTGAGTCAGGGTTTGAGTCACAGGAACGCTCTGTGGAGAACAACAGACGATCGGGCAGGGACTGATGGGGAAGAGAGGACCGATGCAGGGGAGCCCAGGTGAAGGTGGTTGGGTTAGTCAGCGGAGCTCAGGGTGGCAGGCAGGTGAATGGGACAACCAGGGGTGGACCGCGACACGTTCCAATCTTTTTTTATACTTTGAACTATCTCTGGATGATTCAGAAACAAAACATTGATTCTCCACTGTTTAGGTTGTTTTTCCTTCACTAAATGTATTGACATAACCACTGGACCATGGTCTGATATTGTTGTGGGTTCAATGTAGCAGTCTACAACTTTATAGGCATCTTTTTTTAACACAAAAAAAAATCTATTCTAGAGTAGCCTTTATGGACCTTTGAAAAAAAAGTGTCATCACGCTCTTTGGGTTGTTTTTGACACCATATATCTACCAGCCCCATTTCCTCAATCATATTGCACAATACTTTGGTTTTCTGTAGCTTAGTTCCCTGTTCAAACAGATGTTTATCTAGTTTCTGGTTCAACACACAATTAAAATCCCCTCCCACTAGGATAAATCCTTCGGCATGAGCGGTTAAAAGAGATGTAATTTCTTTAAAGAAGCAGGGGTCGTCTTGATTTGGTGCGTAAATGTTTAAAAAGGATATCCTAACACCTCTGATTGTACCCACAACCAAAATGTAGCGCCCCTTTTTGTCTTTGTAGGTGTTCTCTAGAGTAAAACCGAGTGATCTATGACACAGAATTGCCACTCCTCTTTTTTTACCCTTTTCACATGAGGCACTGAAAACCTGCCCCACCCACTCCCTTCTAAGCTTTTTGTGTTCTATATCATTAAGGTGGGTCTCCTGAAGTAATGCAATTGAACAGTTCAATCTTTTCAGCTGGTTCATAATTTTCTTTCTCTCTATGGGATGATTAACTCCATTTATATTGTAATTAATTATCGTCAACCTGTCCATATTTTGTAACTTAAATTATTTTTAAATGTTTAAATACTGTAATAGTATTTTCTTCTTTAAAATGTACCTTAGTAACTGCGGTCAAAACCAAATCATAAACAGTAGTTACCTTGATGATATTATTTACAGAGAGACACAACGTTGTCTCCTGGAACCGTCACCTTATCGTGGTGGAGAGGTTTGCGTGTCCCTGTGAACCTGAGGGCTGTGTTGTCTGGAGC
>JAOPJL010000141.1:1116231-1127284 GCA_027123545.1 Trisopterus esmarkii | reverse complement strand
AGAGAGAGAGAGAGAGAGAGAGAGAGAGAGAGAGAGAGAGAGAGAGAGAGAGAGAGAGAGAGAGAGAGAGAGGGTGAATGGTAGTTTGGTCAAATTGAAGTATGAGTATGTGTGTTAGTTAGAATGCTTTGAAGCGTTTAGTATATGTGTTTTCTAGGTTTTAATTTGGTTACATCAAGCTTGGCTATCACACGCTAGAGCACCCTTCATTTCCATCATTGATTCGCTTTCATTCATAAGAGATTATGAAAACAAATTGATAGAAAATACTAATATGGAATTCAGTAATGCTGGTTGCAACTGGATTTCTGGTTTGGTCTGTCCAATAGTCAGATGACATTACTCCACAGATGGTTATGACTTCTGCCAGAGCATACAGTAGCATCATGTATTGAATTGCATGGCGATGGTTTAGCACAACAAAGAGCACATCAAAACCAACAAAGGCCAGAGGGGTTGTGGGCGGTCACAACAACACAACCAGGATGAACCCACAGCAAAGCAGAAGTCTAAGAGGAAACGGCTCTCTGCCCGATCGTTAATCACTGAAGGAATCATCTCCAGGGTTAATTATGAATTAATATTCGATCAAAAGGGTCATGATGTAGACGTTTAGACGCTTTAGATTATGACTTAATTCATGTTATTTCATATAATTAACATGTGAAAGCTTTGATTTATGCGCAGTTAGTGGCCTAAGAGGAAGGGCAGGTCAGAAGGGGAAAGGAATCACAGTGCATCAGAAGTTCATGTCATGTGACCCGCAGGTCAGATAGGTGACCCGGTTCAGAACAGGAAGTGTGACGGCGTGACGACAGGAAGCGGTAAAGCGTGAACACAAGAGCGCCAAAGAGCCAAAGAGCCAAAGAGCGAAGCGTTTCGGCGGGCGGACGTCCAGATACCAACCTCCAACATTAAGAGGCTATGTCTGATATAAATCGAGTCTCCCTCAATTCTCTTAGCTTTTCTCTGTGAAACATAAAAGAACAAAAGGAAAAAACGTGTTGTTTTTTTTCATATTAGTTTCCGTGGGCGACAGCGGTGGGCGCCGCCCACCCGGACATGCACCCCGTCACCCTGAGCAGGCTGCCGCCTGCACGGGGAAGGACATCCTCTCAGGGGGAGGAGACACAGACACACAGTCACAGACGTGCTGAGGAATCACAAGGGTTAGGAGAGAGGAACCGCACTAAGATTAGTGTTAGGGTGGAGACTATTTAAGTTATTACGCCCGACTTCAGGAAAATGTATGCAACAAGAACACCTCATTAGTGAACTGGTTCTATAAATGAGAAACGTGTGAAAATGTATGTCCAAATAGTTAATGTATGTCCAACGGAGTCATGTACGTATACACATCGTGTATAATGTCCAGTCCTCTGATGTCCTGTGAGGTGACATGAAGGCTGACGGTATGAACCAAGGAAAGGAACATGTGTCACTGCTGAGTGTGTTATGAGGTGTCCACTAATGGCCGGTGAAGACGGGGTGCTGATGGTTTATGGTATGAGGGGTCCACTAATGGCCGGTGACGTAGTGGTGATGGTTTATGGTATGAGGTTTCCACTAATGGCCAGTGACGTAGTGGTGATGGTTTATGGTATGAGGTTTCCACTAATGGCCAGTGACGTAGTGGCGATGGTTTATGGTATGGGGGGTCCACTAATGGCCGGTGAAGACGTGGTGCTGATGGTTTATGGTATGAGGGGTCCACTAATGGCCGGTGGAGACGTGGTGCTGATGGTTTATGGTATGGGGGGATCACGCTGGCTGAGAGCCTGACCTTGCGCAGTCGCACCGGCTCCGAGGTGGCCTCCTCAGACTGGACCCGGGGGAGAGCAACAGAGAAGGACAAGACCACGTTAGCATCTTCCACCAGAATGGCCTCCCTCGTTTCCACGGGAACACTGAGAACACCGAGTCCAGTGGGCTCATGGAAAAACCTGACCCTGAACGGTTCATCGATGGAGGAAGTCCATGTGGACCCTCCTTCTCTCTGGTACCAGAGTCTGGTCTGGAGGCTGGTCCTCTCTGGTCTGGAGGCTAGTCCTCTCTGGTCTGGAGGCTAGTCCTCTCTGGTCTGGAGGCTGGTCCTCTCTGGTCTGGAGGCTGGAGGCTGGTCCTCTCTGGGAGCCATGGGTTTAACGCTCTAGCTCCTCTGTTATTAATCAGTTACATTCCATTCTCTGAGTGAAGAGACTCTTAATGAACTAGGACTGAAGCCCTCCAGCCTCTAGAGGCCTGAAGGACCTCCTGACGGGAGCCAGCCCGTACAACACTTTTCGAGAGCGGCTCAGGAGGGAGCGTAGGGGTGCTCGTTACCTTGTCCTCCGCGCCCGCCTCACCCTTGGAGGGCTCCACCGTCTCCATGGTGACCTCCAGCCGACGCTCCTCCTGGCGGACGCTCCGCAGGGGGGTGGAGGTCTGGGGCTGGTCCAGGGGGAACAGGGGGAGCCCCGCCTCGGCCAGGGCGGCCTGGGAGAAGACCGGGGCGCTGACGGGACGGACCCCCCGCTGCGAGCCCGCCGCTGCCGCTGGGGAGAGAGAGGAGTAGAGCCTGCGGTGAGAGGGGGCGGAGGGCGCGGGAGCCAGCCCTGCGGCAGAGCGCAGGGGGTTAGCAAGCGAACGAGAGAGAGAGAGAGAGAGAGCGGCCGGGTGCAGAGAGAGAGAGGAGCACGTCGGCACGTGCGGAGCGGGAGGTAACACACCTGGCCACACCTGGATGATGAGGGTGAGGAGCGAGCCCTTGCACGCCGTACCCTACCTACCTGTGTCCGGCGCTGCTCACCAACAGCCGCACGAGAAAAACCGTCAGGCAAAGAATGAAGTGCATGCCTGTTGTCCATGAGGTGGATTGAGAGCCAAAGCGTTGTTTTTGGGGTCGTACTTCAAATCCATCGAGGTCAGGGGCGTCAAAGCAGAGTTAGACGTCGGGGCCGCAAAGCGTTACCCACGACGGCGAAAGCAAAAGGAAACGTCTCCGATGGGCGGACGTCTGAAGGTCCAGGGCCACGGGGGACAAGCGCTCAGGGGTCAGTCCTCTCCTGGGGGGCCACGGCTCAGTTCTGTCTTGGTGTGTTTCTTGTCTGTCTTGGGCTGAAAAAGTGTAAGCATGCAGCGTGCGTGTCGGCTTGAAGCGCAAAACGAGCAAAACGACCACAAACCACCGGCTACAATACCTGACTGTGTGCGGTCAGCGTCTAGCAGAACAAACCAATCGTCCGCAGCCGCTCTGAGCTGTGCTGCTGGGAGCCGCTCCTCCAGGATCGTCTTCCCGAACAGCGGTCGGACCGCTGGGACCGCCGGCGCCAGGGGCCGGACCGCTGGGGCCGGTGGCGCCAGCGTTGCCGTGGCAGCAGGCCGCACGTCCGGGTAGAACCGGACTCGCTGGGCCGCGGCCACTGGCACAGATCAAACAGGTGGGTTAGGGTTCTACATCGTTCTGCGTCACATCAAGAAGACGCTCAGCAATCAAAACGCATCGCATTGAGCTCATGGGCGTGAGGATGGTGGCGTGAGGGTACCTGCTTTCTTAGGCGCCACATCCAGAAGAATATACCAATCGCCTTCTACCGCAATACCCGGCAGAGGAAGAGCTTCCTGCTGCCATATCTGCTGCACCGCAGGACCCCTGGAGGTCCTCTGCCCCACCGCAGGCGCCCCTTCAGAGGCTCTCGCCTTGGGGGGCACCCTGACACGCTCCACTATGGAGACGCAGATACAGAACATAAAGATCCAACTGAGATGCTACCCACCACAGAACTCTCGAGGAACCTGTTGATATGACACGATCGGGTACCTGTTGGCATCTTTCTACTTGCTTCCGCAGCACTTTTGAAGAGTATAAACCAGTCATCGCCATCCTCTCTCACTGTCACAGTGGACTCCTGGGGACGTCTCTCCTCCATCGCTACGGTCCTATCCTCCATCACTACGGTCCTATCCTCCATCACTACGGTCCTATCCTCCATCACTATGGTCCTCTTCTCCATCACTATGGTCCTCTGCTCCATCACTATGGTCCTCTTCTCAATAACTGCAGCCCTCAGGGCTGTCCCTGCCGTGGGCCCCTGGACATCGGCTCCTCTTGTTACCGGGGAAACTAAATAACAACAAGGAAACCGGACCCATCACCTCTCAGAAAGTTCAATAGTTGAGCGTTAATGGTCTTGCCTATACGGCCCAATCAAAAGGTGTTGCACCTCAATGGAAACCGTGTTTCTTGGTCGGATGTGCTTAATGTGTGTTTGATGGGGAAACAGTACCTGGGGAGACATCGAAGAGGCTGAACCACTCATCTCCTCCCTCCCTCTCCGAGGGGTATTGTGTCACTTGGACATGTTTGAAATCAGACAGACTTGTCTCCTCTCGCCGCCTCTCCTCCACAATTGTCACCTTCTGCCACGTCCCAGAGGTCCTCCCCTCCACACCAGACCTCTGGCTAGACTCCAGAGGACTGGTCACTGGCGTGGGAGGGAGAGGGAACGTTGACGGGGCTGAAAGTCACAAGCACAAGAAGCGTGTGAACAGAAAGCAGACTTATGTCCATCTTAATATAAAGCCACTGACTCCAAATTTGCCTATCTGGATGACAACACAACACAAACGCAGTGTAAAGGAGCACCTGGGTGGACGAGGACAGCGTCGAACAACACAAACCAGCTGTCGTCTCTCTCAGGCGGAGGCAGAGACGGCAGCTGGAATATGTCTTCCCGCTCTGCGGTGAGCTGAGCCTCTTCTGTGGCGGTTTGGAGAGGTACCGAGACCTCTGTGTACACTGTACTGGGCGCTGCTAGAGAAGAGATTTAGCATTACCATCTGTGTCTTTAAGTGGCTAGCTATATTCTAACTGTTATGTTGAACGTCTGTCGAGTTGGGGGATAAATTGTGGCGGTACCTGGAGCTATATAGGTCACCTCTCTGGGAACAACATCCAACAGCATAAACCAATCGTCTGGCTCCCTCGTTGTGACTGCCTGCTCTGGAATGAACTGTCTGGGAGGCCTCTCCTCCTGTTTCTGGATGACCTCTTCCACTGTGACTCGGCCCACAGACTCAAAGGTTTCCTCTGAAGCCACAGTAGTGACTCTTTTAGATAGGTCCTTCAGGACAACTGTGAGACACACGTGAGATCCTGAGACGTTTGACTACACATAAAGCACATATACATCAAACAGACTAAGATGCAAGTCAAGTGGGAATGGGTGCAATACCTGGTGGCACAGCAGATGGCGCTCTAGAGCCAACATCCAGTAAGACAAACCAGTCATCTTCTCTGTCTTTAAGGAGCAGGGCTGGCTGTGCTTGAGCTCCATACTTGAACAGGTTTTCCATCTCTATGTTTTGCACAAGGGCCCCAGTTATCTCCTCGCTCTCATCCCTGGTTGTCTTCTCAATCAGAGTCATGGCTGTAATTTTTGGAAGCTCACGTACGCCCACATCATCAGCTGCAACCCACAACAAAAGATGCAATTCTTCAGAGACAACACGTAACACAGTCACACAAGGTTTTAGGGTAGAAGTCCTCATGATTTCTGCTGTGCACTGAAGCAAAGCAAAGGATCTCAGCAGTACCTGGTGACACATAGGTTGTTTTTCTTGGGATGACCTGGAACAGCACAAACCAGTCATCTGCAACCCTGTCCAGAACCGGTAGTATCTCGGGTGAGCCCCATGTCTCCTCTGGTGCAAGGCGTTCCACCTTTACCATCACCTCCCTCTCTTCCTCAATTGCGTGGCTTTGAATCATCTCTAAGGAGTAACTCTGTTTTGCCGTCTCCTGGTCGCTGGCCACAGAGGTAACTAATGCAAACACATTCCCAAGATGAGACACAACTCCTGAGGGACAACATGTAACAAATCACCTAAACGTACAATAGACAGGTAGCCAGCTAATCATGATCTGAAGCACAACCAGCTATCCTAGCAGTACCTGGGGATACGTAGGTGGGTTTTCTTGGGACAACATTGAACAGCATAAACCAGTCATCCTCAACCCTCGCCAACACGGACTCCGGCTGTGGGATTTGGGTTTGTGAGCGTGTCGTCTCCTCTTGTTGGAGACGAGTCTCCTTTACCACCACTTCCCTTTGGTCCTCAACAGTTAGACCTGCCGTCTCCGTGGGATAACTCTGTACCACAGCCTTCTGGTCACGCTCCGCAGAGGTAGCTACTACAAACACAATCCCAGCAACACCATAGGTGAGGGCCAATATAACCACATAGAATGCACAGTGCTGGGGAAGAACTTGGAAGGTGAGTTTAGAAATACCTGGTGGGACAAATGTGGTTCCTCTGGGAATGACGTCCAGCAAGATGAACCAAACATCCTCCCTGCCCCCAAAGACCTCTGCTCCTCTGCTGGTCCACTCATCAACCAGGACCTCTGCTCCTCTGGTGGTCCACTCATCAACCAGGACCTCTGCTCCTCTGGTGGTCCACTCTTCAACCAGGACCTCTGCTCCTCTGGTGTTCAACTCATCAACCAGGACCTCTGCTCCTCTGGTGGTCAACTCATCAACCAGGACCTCTGCTCCTCTGGTGGTCAACTCATCAACCAGGACCTCCCTTCTCTCCAAAACGTTTGTTGTTATACTCTTGGAGCTAGAGTATTCTTCTGCTGGTACTGTAGAGGCTGCTTTTAAATAAAGAGGATGAATATCACATTTCTTATTGATGGACTTCAACTGGAGCTAGAGATGGTTATGCGTGTAGTTAAGTGTGTTAGAGGATACATACTTTGTGGTTTGAAAACAGCCTTGTAAGGTAAGCGGTCAAACAGCCGGAACCAGACATCGTTATCCTCAACCTGTGAATCCTGGGGGGGTATATTTAACCCCACTTCCTGCACGGGGAATTTGAAGCCCTCTTCCTGAAGGAGTATAGTGAAGCCCTGGTGTTTTCTTATCCCCTCTTCCTCGAACACGGATGTTGTTCTGATTTCTCTTTCAATTTTCCAGCCTTGCGTCTCCTGCTCCACCGATTCAGACACCTGCTCTGTCTCTGCTTCTTCTTGCCAACTTTCCTGGACGACAGTGACCGTCTTTCTGACCTTCCTCTGGCTCACCACGACGTGAGCGGTGTCGTCCACCATCCCAGATTTAAACTCCCCCTCAACCTCCCTATTCCCGAAAAACACCAGTTTTATTTCTTCTTCCAATTCGTCCACCTCATCTTCCTCCAGCTTCTGCCCTATCTCCATCTCTACCTGTGATCTCTCTGATTGAAGTTCCTCTTCCTGTGCCATCTTTTCCACTTCCTCCTTCCCTAACTCCTCCTCGATCACTTCCTGGATCCTCTCTGCTAGCTCGTCCACCTCCTGAAGCCTCTCTTCCAGAACCCTCACCTCCCTCAGCCTGTCTTCTAAATCCTCCATTTCCCTCAGCTCGTCCACTAAGCCCAACGCCTCCTGCAACCTCTCCATGACCTCTGTGTCTCTCACAACACCCCCCTTCACGTCCTCAGACACGGCCTGGGCTAGGGAGGAGGCCATGGAGGAGGCCAGGGCGGAGGCTAGGGAAAGAGAAGAGCTTCATCAGTTACAAGTATGGCTTTACACAACAATCAGAGGAAAAAGGTTGAGATTTGATCACACATCAAACAGGTCATGGTTTTACAAATCAAACCACTCACATGGGCGTGTTTCCTCTTGCTTGATGGTGAAACTCGTGTCGAAGTACTGGTACCAGTTGTCTGGCTGCCTAGACGCTGGTTGTGATAGTCTGTCCACAGGGCTCCTGTTGGCATAGCCGAGCCTGGCCGAGGACACTGACAAAAACAATTGTGTGATACCTTTTTTCGTCCGACACAGGAAGCATGTAATACTATACAGCGATAGTGTCCTGATTTGGCCGGCATGAAACGCACTGGCAGCTAAAAAACACATCACAGCAGCAGAAAGGGGGAGACACGGTCACATAGCAAGAGGACTCCGTTAGATACCTGGCTGCTTCACGGCCTCAACAGACGGCATAAAGGGAAGAGAAGGACGGCGTCGAAGCAACCCGCACCACAGGTCGTCCGGCCTGGTGCCGGGCTGCCACCAGGAGGCGCCATAGTGACCGGACACGGCCCGGGCCGGTGCACGGCCAGACCGCCGGCCGGCTGAGGGACAGATCAGATCAGCTTGTAACGGCGTTGGTTGGTGGTCCGCACGATGAAAGCGGTGTTAGAAAGACAAGACGTACACGGCACAAAGCTCAGCATTCGATACGCTGATGTTAGTGCAACGGGTGGAAGCTGGGGAGGTGTGGATGTGTTGGGAGTCATGGGAGGTGTGGATGTGTTGGGAGTCATGGGAGGTGTGGATGTGTTGGGAGTCATGGGAGGTGTGGATGTGTTGGGTGTCATGGAGACTGAGAAGATGTGGATGTGTTGGAGTTGTGGCGGCTGAGTCACAAATGCGCTGAAGAATTCCAAAAGCGGGAAACACGTGCATTACTTACCCCTTTAGGTCCAGGATAGTGAGACAGAATGTAAGCAGCCACAAGCAACGGATGCGCACGGCGATAGGGCCGTGACAAAGCACAATGTGACCATTCAATGGAATCCCAATTTTTAATTTGGGATATCATCAATGAATCGTGTGCGGGAGGTCAGGGCAGCCCGGGATAATGCCAGGCAAAGCAGGAAGTCCACCATAACCCGTCCAAACACCGGCGTGAACGTCGACTGGTCGTCAAGGATACAAGGAATGTAGAGCGTACGCATACATGTGCCTGGTGTGCGTAGGAAGAATGTCGTGTTACGCCAAGCAAAAAAAAACAGCCGTTTGTTAGTGAGGCGGAAGGCAACGGGACGCAAGTAAGCCAAGACAAAACAACGCCGCCGCCGCGGCTTCCCCGCGCGGCTCCTCTGTACCTGCGGGCGCCGGAGGGGGGCGTGGCCTGTCGGACTCCAGCAACAGGAACCAATCGTCTACCTCAGATCTGCGGGGGGCTGAGAGGCCCATCTCCAGCTGCGGTGGTAGGAAGAGTTAACCAGAGCCTGATGGGCCGGCGGCCGGCCGAACGTGGCAGAGCGGGGCAGAACGCGAGCGTACCTTCGTCCAGGTTCCGCGAGAACCTCTTGCTGGCGGAGCGGGTGAAGCGCGGGGCGGGGCGGTCGATCATGGAGCTGGCCTGCCGGCTCTGGGCCTGCGTGCGTCCGCTGTAGCGGAACTTCGACCCCAGGACCAGGAAGCGCCGGGACGAGGGGGGTTCTATGGTGGAGACCCTGGGGGAACCGACACATCAACAGAAAAACACATCAGGTATCTTAAAGTACAGCCCTGGGCCGCCCTACGGTGGAGACCCTGAGACAAGCGACACGTCTACGTTGACATTTCGGCGGTTAGCCGACGCTTTTATCCAACGCGACTCACCATAAGTGCATTTGTCAGAAGAAAGAGAAACAACAATGTGTCTCTGTGTAAAACAAAGTTAGCTC
The DNA here is from genome assembly GCA_027123545.1 of Trisopterus esmarkii. NCBI lineage: Eukaryota > Metazoa > Chordata > Actinopteri > Gadiformes > Gadidae > Trisopterus > Trisopterus esmarkii. The sequence goes on along the minus strand of JAOPJL010000141.1, from coordinate 1,117,858 downwards.
GGTTAAGATGCTACACGATGCCAAGCACTAAACATCACAACAGATAACACGTCAGACATTTAAACCACAGCCTCGACCGCTCGGTTAACCCCTCAACCCTGATTGACATTCCCCGTGCCACTCATTCTCACGACTCCCGCAAAGACCCTGCTTACAGTGGGTGTTTGACATCATCACTAACAGCCAATAATCTCTGTCCGCCAAAGCCCTGACGACTCTAACACGGGACCCACACTGTGGCGGTGGGGGGTTCCCCCGGGGGGGACTGCTTTAGAGATAACAGCGTTGATGAGGGTAAGAGGTTGAGTGACTGAATCCCATTAGCACGGATCAGGAAACAGAGAAGGCCGGTTACCTGAAGAAGGTGTGGTGCTCCACAGACACTTTCCACAGCTTCTTGGAGGCCTTGTAGCTGGGCAGCTTGAAGCCTATGGTGCTCTCATACTGCTCTTGCTGTGGACCAGAAACAAGAGCTGTTACTGGCTGATATAGCATGACACACCGCCTGAAGGTTGAACTGGATTAAATGAGGAGAAACTGCATTTTAAAACGTTGTAGTATTCAAATTCATGATTGATTACTGTAAACGAAATTCAAGTATGTTAAATTAAACACAAATTTATTTAACATTGTGTTACAGCATTTACAGTGTGTTGTGTTAAAAAAAATCGACTGTACAGCACAAACAAGTGCAAGAAACCTGAGAAAGACGACACGGAATTTGGCAACAACACAACCACATTAAAATGTACCATAAAATGAAGAAGAAAGGTGTACTTTACCTCGGAAGGGCGTATCTTTATGAAGAAGCTGCTGCGTTTGTATGACAGCTTCAGCACTTTGGGCCAGGGGAAACGGTTGATCCGCAGCTTATCTTTGTACACCATCAGTCCCCCGGAGCAGACCCCCAGGGTGATGTCTACGCCCTCCAGGTCCTACGACAGCACCGTCACAAACAGTTGGCATTGCTCGTTTTTTTTTTCAAGTATTCAGATGTGTCATACTGAACGTAATGCTATTATTGGCTCTGACTTGTAAACATGTACCACTCACTGGCCACTAGGAGGCACTGTTACCCACGGTGAGGGCCATGGCTATGAGGTCCTTATTTTAACAGGATAGCCTTTCGGGGAACTTATAACAGTATGTAACCTGGAATTGCATGTCTGTTATAATGCAGACCTGCTTATACAAATGATTACATTATTGCTTTGTAAATAACATATTTTTGTCAACATAATAGGTACATCCGGAAATTGCACAATGATTACAGGGTTTAATCATTTGATTGGTAAACTGTAGGTGACTCTAAACAGCAGATCCAACTCATTGCACAACCCGGGTCCAGACCTTGGCTTGGTGCAGGTCCACTCCGTACATGGACAGCTTCTTGGCATTCTCCAGGAACAACAGGTCGGCCTGAGCTGGACTCATGGACCTGCGGCGCACAGAGAAGACAAGAGTAAAGACTCCAGTCCAAACCCCCGGCAACACCCCCGAAGGTCTCCCTGAGCTGTCATGTGGAGGGATGCCGTATTCACGCTATCACGGTCTCACACACACACACACACACACACACACACACACACACACACACACACACACACACACACACACACACACACAC
>JAOPJL010000141.1:1070645-1082174 GCA_027123545.1 Trisopterus esmarkii | reverse complement strand
CCTGACCTTTCTGCCCCCCTCCCCCTTGTTTCACCCCAGTGTCTGCCCCCCTCCCCCTGGTGTTTCACACCAGTGTCTGCCCCCCTCCCCCTGGTGTTTCACACCAGTGTCTGCCCCAGTCCCCCTGGTGTTTCACCCCAGTGTGTGCCCCAGTCCCCCTGGTGTTCCACACCAGTGTCTGCCCCCCTCCCCCTGGTCACACACCGTCTGACTTCTTACTAGGGTTCAACAATTCACCGACCCAGGTCACAGCCGCAGGTCACATCGGCCAGGAAGTCGATTCAAAAGTTAGGAAACACGATTCACATTTTGTAGGAAATAACTATTTATATTTTAATAAGTCATTTTCTAGTTTCATGACTACACGCATGGCCCCGGTGAAATAAAAGCACTCATAATAAAAATGCATTGCTTTTTGACCAGCTCTTTCACTGGAGCTGACTATCCCGCTGTTGTGTTTCCGGCTAGTTGGTTCTTGATACACATGGCGGCCCAAACTATCCTCCCTGACGTACATGTTAACGTGATGGAGACAGTCCTATAGATGCAAGGTGCTCCACACATACATGGTAAGGAGAAAGTGCAATGGTCATCTGGTGCTTCATACATACATGGTATAAAGACAGTACTATGGATCCACGGTGCTTCATACATACACGGTATGGAGACAGTGCTATTGACACACGGTGCTCCATACATGCTATATTTACTCTGATCGGTTGCTTCTGCATAAAGAAGCCAGGCAGTGGACACTCGCATTTAGGGACGAGCCTGGATCCTGCTCAAACTGGTTAACGACTTCCAAGACATCCCTTGATGACAATTAATTCCCAGACATGTGTCCTGGAAATGTATTCCTTCCGAGTAGGGCTACAGGGAGGAGGGGTGTCCGGTCACACTGCTCATCAGGACAGCGTCACGCAGCCACACAGGGGACCCACACTGCACCGTCTGACGGCTTCCAGTTCCAGTGCTTTTTGGACGGGTACACACTTGAGGTTTTAACTGCCTCATTAAAAAATACAGAATAAACTGATGCGTTTTGTTCATTGCTCGCAAAATAAAAGAATTACAGAGCAGTATTTTCTTGCGCCAACTTCATTTCTTGCACTTTCCTCTATTGGTTCCAACAGAACCCGACCCCTGAACACCCTGACCTTTGCTCCTCAAGACACAAGCCCCTAATGACGGGATCCAGTCCGGCACAATCTCTCCCTTTGACCCATAAAAAGGCCCCGCGTCTCCAGAACACTGGAGGCTCCTCCATCGGCCGGGAGCTCCGGGCGGCGTTACCTGGTCGTAGTTGTCGTGGCCGTGGAAGAAGGGTTCCTTCCTGAAGATCATACTGGCCAGCATGCAGCCCAAACTCCACATGTCCAGGCTGTAGTCGTACATCTGCAAACCAGAGCCGCCGCGGTGAGGACTCACGCAACCCCATTGAATCACCTTTCATTTGACAGTCTCTGCTGGATTCTAAAAAAAGCTTTGTAATAGTGAGCGGTCGGTTGTAGGCTGGGATGGGATTTCCCCTCATTACTATCTGGTCACCAGTCCGTTCTTGGCTGCCCCTTATTATAAACCAAGATGGTTTACTCAGGCACGAGACCCCACGGCCAGAGCATGCCTCCATGCCTCTGTAGGCTTGTTCTGGCCCTGATTGAGTGTCAGTCGGCCCCCACTGCAGCCCTGTGTCATCCTAGCAGGGCGAGGGTCTGTCTCAAAATAGGACTGATGTGACTCCTCAGGACCGGAACAAGCGACAAAACACTAGCGAGCGGCCAGATAGGGTTCATTAACACACTGGGCAGATGTGTTGGGTAGAGATTTGTTTTTGTTTTTTTTGTAAAATGTCAACATGGCAGCATAGCACACGCTGGAAAAAGTGAGTGTAGAGTTTTCCTAAAGTCTGTGGCAACCAAATGTTGCTTTTGTTAATCATTGATATTCTTCAAATAAAATCCAAACTTAAAAAATATTTTTATTTGTGTGCCACATGTGTTAGGCTTCATAAACACACCAGCCACATGTGTGTTGGGCTTCATAAACACACCAGCCACATGTGTGTTGGGCTTCATAAACACACCAGCCACATGTGTGTTAGGCTTCATAAACACACCAGCCACATGTGTAGGACATGTTCCATGTCCTACAAGCTGACCACCAGCGACCCTCGTGAGCCTTCAGAGTCCTACAGTGCAAGCCCAACACTGATTGGTTCCCCCCCTGCCTAGTAGAGCACCAATGAAAACCAGTCGGACAGGATGGGCCGCAGCCCTACCGTCGTCCTAAAGGCATGCCTCTTCACTGGAATTTTCCAGTCAAGTGCGGTCGATCACTTCCTGTCACACATCTAAATAGTCCACTCACAGTCTCACCGTTTCCTCTCCATGTAGGCCTACGGTTGGTGTTGGTGTGGCGTACGGCCGGCGCGGAGCCTCACCTGGTAGTCTACGAGCAGCTCGGGTCCTTTGAAGTACCTGGACGCCACCCTGACGTTGTACTCCTGGTTGGGGTGGTAGAACTCAGCCAGCCCCCAGTCGATCAGGCGCAGCTGGGAGGTCAACGGCTCAGATTAGTGCCTTCAGTCTGGAGTTGTTTTCCGTTACTGATACCGGTATTGGCAATTCCTCCGATACGGCCTAAAATGTCGTATCGGGTATCGGCGAATACGCAAGCCTACGCGCCGATCGGATGCCATCACATGACTCATTTACTACACAGAACATCACAAATACTACGGGGTTGTGCGGCGCTCCTTAACGGCCACAGGTGTGAAGTCCACTACAAGGTCACAAAGGTATTATTAGACATGAGAAATGATCTAGTTCTGAATTTGTCGTCGTAAGGGAACCCCTTAATAAGAGTAGTACCCTTAGTAGTTACAATGCTAGATGCTGTATCCGTATGTACTCTGTATTGGCTAATACTCAAGCTCAGGAATCGGGAAGGAAAATGGGAGGGGAACATCTCTACGCTATTGGCTAAGTCAACCGGCCCATTTTTACCACAGACGAAGAATAAAGACGTGAAGAAGAGCACAGGCTTACCTTTCTGTGTTCGTGGTCGATCATAACATTGTGTGGCTTCACATCTCTGTGCATGATGCCCATACTGTGGCAGTAATCCAGGGCCTGGGGGGTCAGAACAGGGACATGAGCCAACGCCGTCACAACTCCTCTTACCAGGGTTTGGAACTAGGAATCACTCACGATAAAGAATCTCAACCAGAGAGAATCCTACATTTACATTTAAGGCATTGAGCTAAATGACGCTTTTATCCAAAGCGACATACATCCTACCATCATGACCAGGTCTGGTTTCTTACCTTCAGGATTTCGTACATGTAGAACCGTATGTCAAAGTCAGAAAGGGTTTGATACAATTGCTGGAAAATAAACCGCCACACGATGCAAGTTTTAATTGTTAAATAATTGAACCACACTTTTCCTTTTAAAAATGCTGAAATTGATAAACGTTGCGCGACATACAAAGACCGCTTTCATTCATACCTTAAAGTCTGTGTTGTTGACATGTTCAAAAACCAAAGCAGGAGTTCGGGACTAGGAAGGAAAATACCAAAAATACCGATGAGAAACCCACACAGCATGAGCTGGTAGCGTCACCGTGTGTCACGCGGAGGGCCTTACCACAGGGTCCTTAATGATATCTAACAGGGAGATGATGTTGGGACCACCCCTTAGGTTCTCCAGGATCTTGATTTCTCTCTTGATTTTCTTTTTCTTAACCGGCTAGGGAGAGAAGAAGAGTGAGACACGGTATCTTTAACCCAATATCAGAGAGTGCTGCAGGATAACGGTGTTCATGAGGAGGGCCCAGCGGTGAGACGTCCCTCCGTCTCCATACCTTTAGAATCTTCACCACTACTTTCTCGTTGTTCGTGATGTTAATAGCCTCAAACACTTCACTATATTTCCCTCTGCCCAGTTTTCGGACCAGCTGGTAGTCGTCCTGGTTCCTGGAAAGATGAAGAAGGCGGGACTCGGGTGTTAAAACCGCACAACGGACCAATAAGGAACCAGCAACGCCACCAGGAGAGCCACCTTACCCCCATTCCACCACGTGGGACTCATAATCCCAGTATTCCCGTGGTCTCTGTGTGTTTACGTCCGGGTAAACTCGGGAGCGGCTTGGAACAGGCCCAGACATATTCTACGAAGGTCTTCTCTAAAGCTCCTAGAACACAAGACGTCAACCAGCTCAGTGCAGACACATGCCTCCACACACACACACACACACACCTCCTCACACGGCCCCCCAGAGGGAGCCGTGGGGGGGGCCGTTGGGATGGAGATACGAGGGGGTCCGTACCTTGGAGTGGGCCTCCAGGATGGGGGGAGGGTCAACAGGGGCTGCGATTCGTTAATCGTGAGAAATCTGAACGGGCGTATCGATATGAAGGCCGTTAGGGTCTGATTGTTACCGTTGTTCAGGTGATGTGTTCTAGAAAACCGTACGCCTCATAACTAACACAAATGAATAGTTAGCCAGTTACAAATAGTGTAATGATTCAAGGCATGGATTGAAATAATCCTGAAGACAAGCATGCGTTATTCATTTGAATATTGTGATGAAAAAAAAGGCCCAACCTGAGAGGTAAAAGGTTCATCCAAGCAGTCTAATCAGGGGGTACAGGAGTCAATACAGTCATCACTGGGGTCCCCTACAAAGCTCTGTCTCCTGGAACACCAAACACAGGGGGTCCACCTCAATTAGGAACACAAGGTCGTTAACGTCCACCGCTGTATGGTATCCATAAGTCAACCTAGCCTTAATGAGAAGGTTATGGATACTAAGGCAACCCTGTTAAAACCAGACGATTTATTCGTTTATGATAAATGTATACACTAAGGCCTCAGTCACAGTCTCAACAGAGGAGGCTTCCTCTACGCTCTACCCTAGCCCTACTTCCGAGCCCAACAATACTCCCTACCTCCTACCCTACCCTACTTTCCATCCAACCCTAACCCTACCTCCTACCCTCACCACCCAACCCTAACCCTACCTCCTACCCTCACCACCCAACCCTAACCCTACCTCCTACCCTCACCACCCAACCCTACCTCCTACCCTCACCATTCAACCCTACCTCCTACCCTCACCATTCAACCCTACCTCCTACCCTCACCACCCAACCCTAACCCTACCTCCTACCCTATCCCAACATTACTCCCTACCTCCTACCCTAACCTCTTCCTCCTACCCCAAGACTACTCTCCCTCCTAAACTAAACCTACTCTCTACTCTAACCCTAGTCTCGAACGCCTACCCTACCCTCACCATACTCTCCCTCCTTTACTAAACCTACTCTCTACCTCCCAGCTTTACCCTCACCTTACTCTCTTAACACCTACTTTAACCCTACTCCATAATGCCTACCCTAATCTCTCGCTCCGAAACTACCCATACACTCTTACTCCTACCCTCACCTTACTCTAGTTTCTAACACAACCCTGATGTCTTGCCTCCTACCCTTACCCTACCCCACACCTACCTACCCTAACCGTGTCCCGTCCCCTACCCTAGCCCTACTCTCTACCCTACCGAGGCCTCCCTAGCAGAGGCGGCCAGCGGGCTGGACAGCGGGCTGGACAGCTGGCTGGGCGCTAACGAGAGCTAGTAGCTCGGGGCTAACGAGAGCTAGTAGCTCGGAGCTAACGTGAGCTAGTAGCTGGGAGCTAACGAGAGCTAGTAGCTGGGCGCTAACGTGAGCTAGTAGCTGGGAGCTAACGAGCTAGCCTAGCGCGCTAGCTGGGCAAAAGCCGGTTCAAAGCGACAGGAGATTATGAGCTTAATTGTTGACACATCGAGGACGTGTGGCGGATAGGAAGACCGACCGGTGTCTTTTAAAATAACGTTGTCTGGATTGCCACACGTCGCGGGACCTTTTTTTTTTTTTTAACACGAAGAAATTATGACACACAATGCAGGAAAAACCGCTAAGCTAGCAGGCTAAGAGTGACTAGCTGGTTAGCTCGCGAGGCTGACAACGCCTTCAGCAGCGCCTATAAATACTGGAGCTCCGCCGCCGCCGCAGAGCCGCAGAGCCCGCCGCAGTCCCGCCGCCGCCCCGCCGCTAAACCACGGCCGGGCGCGCACACCCACGGTGGATCACATACGCGGAGACGATCGGTCGAGTTAGGAGATGTGTTTTTACCTCTCAACGTTGTGGGGATGTCAATATGGCGATGCTTGGGATCAAGAGCTTAGTGGCGGTGCAAAGACCACTTCCTGAGGAGGGCGCTGTGCCGCTCTTCTTCATGTGCGGTTGGACGGCGGCCCCCCCCACCCTCCTGCTGCCACCAACAGGTCTATCGCAGGGAGGACTTCTCCATCTGCAGGCCGATTTATTTTTAACATGGCAGAATGTCATCAAAATCTCGATTAAAAAAGACGGGGAGGCGGTGGGAGAGTGCGGAGACCATTCAAACTTCCGCCTTTGACCTCCTCATCATAGTTTTAATTAAGTGTATTTCCTGCACATAAGTCAGCTCAGACACTGCTGCAACATCCAACATGCCTATTGAAGTAGGATTCAGGTTGGCTGAAGACTACATGCTTTGAAAGGCGACAACAGAATAAGAGTGGTGGCTTTTTACCGTCTTCGCTCATTGTTCACAAGCAGTCAAAATCAATCCTTTGTTTGGTTAATCTGAACCTATATTGTGTTTCACTGTTCACTTTGGGACAGCAGTTGATAGCTCTTGGGTTAGCGGTAGCGCACTAGGCTCCGGGGTAAAGGCCCCGTTGAACCACTATCTGCTCCCCAGACAGAGCGCTGTGATAGCTCTTCAACGTTCAGCGCACACACACACACAGATCTGTCGGATGTCTCTTCAACCGACCGCCTCTCCAACAGGAAGCTGGTAGCCTAAGGCCCCCACAGCTCTCAAAATAGCCCTGCTTGAGGTCTGGTCTGCTGTAGTAGTCCTACTGCTATTGAGCGGTTTATTAGTTTGATTATCAGGAACAATTGATCAAAGAACCCCTGATTATGATGATGATGATGATGATAATGATGATGATGATGATAATGATGATGATGAGAGATACTTTACTTTAATCCCCAAGGGGAAATTCAAGAATGATATAAAGGATGGTTTAAGATAAAGCCGGTCAGCCTCGGGTGGAGGTCTGCCTCGGGTGGAGGTCTGCCTCAGGTGGAGGTCTGCCTCAGGTGGAGGTCGGTCTCAGGTGGAGGTCTGCCTCAGGTGGAGGTCTGCCTCGGGTGGAGGTCTGCCTCGGGTGGAGGTCTGCCTCGGGTGGAGGTCTGCCTCGGGTGGAGGTCTGCCTCAGGTGGAGGTGGGCCTCAGGTGGAGGTCTGCCTCAGGTGGAGGTCTGCCTCAGGTGGAGGTCTGCCTCAGGTGGAGGTCGGCCTCGGGTGGAGGTCTGCCTCAGGTGGAGGTCTGCCTCAGGTGGTCTGCAGGGCAGTGAGACAGGACCACTGCAGGAGTTCCTGATGCAGCACCCAGTCCCTCAGGGTGTGGAGGTGTGGCTAACGCAACACAAACTGAAGCTGCTTCCAGTAACCATAATTCCCCGAAGGCGAAGTGAACGGTGGGGAACAGCCCCCCAGACCCCCCAGACTGGGGTCTGGGGGGAACAGCCCCCCAGACCCCAGGTCTCAGGACACCGCCCAACATCCCCAGATAGCGAACCAATCAAATGGCGCCATCTTAGGAGGTTCATGCGTAGCATATAGCTATATATATATATATATATATATATATATATATATATACTAACACTAGATAGTAGGTACTAGTGTCAGTGTGTGATCATGATGATTAAGTGCAGCTCTGTGGGTTTTTCCCTCTAGTTCCCCTTCATGTTGCCGTGTCGCTGCGGGGCTGCTCACCCCGACCCAGAGAACGCTTTGAATCTCCCTCGGTGGCCAATCCATGGAAACTTGAATATATTTTGCATTATAAAGGTGTTACTTTTGAATAATCACATTTGATACAAAGTGATCATAACCCACTTGTGTGGAGGGAGTGGATTTGGTGCAGTGTGATCACGCTGCTATAAGTGGTTTAAACTAAGGGACTTCCAGCTGTTGACTCATAGGAAACCAAATCCAAAATAGTATGTCTCAGTTGAGGTTATTATGAGCCTCGTAGTCATCAAACGCAATTTCCCAAGAAATAAAGAAATCACTTTGCTTAATAAAAGACACGATTTTATTGTCTGAGTGTATAGCATGAATACAAAAACGTAAGTTATTGTAACAGGACATTTGTGTTGGTAATAATGTGATTTACTGGTCTGGTTTTACTATATGACTCAAAGACAAAGACAGAAAAAAATATTTTTTCTAGGGTAAATAAAATTTTCCTCATGAATTATGAAATTAAAATAAATTACAAAAACAACGCTATATGGTACAATACCAGGGAGGAATATAAAAACAAAACATAATGCATACAATGGATGACCAATCAGAAAGCAGTATAAAGTGTAAATCTCAGATTTATGTGAGATTATTCTGAATTTCGTTTTATTTTCTTAATTCTTCCAAATTGCTGTACACATCAGCTTGTACTCCATGCAATTCCTGAAGAAGTGAGCAACAGAAAAAAAAGTTTTTTATTACAACTATTGGACAAAATATATGAAATCACTGAACGAAGGCATTATAGAACATTAACAAAACAAGTGCTTCTCTTGTTTACCTGGTAAGGAGACTCAGGGATCTCCACCATCTTTCTCTTTGCCAGTGAAGGTGCTTGCTTTGGTCTACCTGTGGTGAGTTCACCGAGACAAAGGGAGAAGTTACGATGGAGAAGTGACACCTCACCTCGCTCCTCTCCGGTCAAACGTCGCTGTCCTTTACCATCATTGGAATCACGGCTGTCTCTTTTCCTCTGGTAGATGACAAAGCAGAGCAGGGAGACACAGATGAGGAGAGTCAGGGCCATGTCACAGGAGAGGATCCACGTCACAGAGTCTCTCTGGGAGCAGGAGCTACAGTCTGTTAACACACAAGACAACCAGCACAGGACTTTAGTGGAGGACCTTGCTATACCTGGTACAGACACACACCATTGCATGTCAAACAATAATTGCAGTAGGCCTGGGAGTAGCCACAGAAGTCCTTGTGTGTGTTGAAACTACTCACCGATCAAGGAGTTGGCGTCACAAAGAGCTTCAGACATGTTTTTAAGGCTGTAGTGAGGAGACTTTGGAGTGTTTAGATCCCTGGTCGTCCCAGGAGATTTCTCTAGGAGCCCCTGGTGTGGGTCTGAGGAGCAAAGCTGGAATCCAGAGACAGTAGATGGACACTAGGAGCGCCTAGCTTATATACCAGCCTCATACTGGGAGGACCCTAGCTTATATACCAGGCTCATACTGGGAGGAGCCTTCGTCTGTGTGATCGTGTCATTGGCTAGTCAGTTTTTTGTTAGCTACAAACCAGCTTGAAAAACAAACAACACAACTTTACATTGTATTGCACGCACAGCAAGGCATAAATTGGGGACCGGAATAAAGTAGCAATGTAATCAAGTCGTACGAATCAACGTCGTACAAATACAAAGAAAAATATAGTTGCAAGCAACCATGAAGGGGTCCTACTGTATGACCGTATGACAGACAGTATGACTGTATGAACGCTCGTATGACTGTTTGAACGACCGATGACCGTATGAATGACCGTATGACCGTATGACTGTGTGACAGTTTAACAGTATGACCGACAGTATGGCAGTATGACAGTGTGACCGACAGTATGACCGATTGGAGTATATTTTGAGAAATATAAGTCTTTTGTACGTGGAGGTATGGTGAGCTTGGTTGATATGGTAATATGGCATTGGTTTGCCTTAAAAACTGGTTTACCAGCAGTTAACATATCAAAACAATCACCAACCATGTTTCTAAAGCCTACTGTGTCAAAATCCACTGTCAAACGGGTGTTGGCGAAATAATGTGTGTACCCCTTAAAGGCCCAGCCTGCGTTGTGGAGAGGCCATGATTCAGAAGGGAGAACTTCAAACAAATGTTTTTTGAGATATGTGATTTTTTTTTTCAAAATGAGTGGTTTTCGTTTTTTTGCAGAATCTGTTAGTTGAGATCACAGAGAAGCCACTCCATGCTTCAGATTACTGTATTGGTTTCTTTAAAAGTATACATTTTGTGTTTGAAATCGGGTGTGGTTTAAGGAATTCTCGCACTTTGTAGGGGCGTGTGCGGCGATACAGTTAATTTCCATGCTGGGTATTCCGTTGGACATTCGTGTTCTTTTGTTTTCGTCTCCGCCCATCAGCTGCACGTTAGAAGCGAACCACATGGCTACTTATGCAGCGCCCTCGCGTGAGAAACTGATACTGATATATATATTATATCTGATATCATTGAATGAAGATGGACGAGATAAGGAGAATCGCAGATGAGCTGAACCGTGGCTGTTACAGCGAAAAGGTATTGAAGTACTTCTTCGCAAGCCGGGTGCTGATTCTGAAGACGAGTGCAGTGATAGCAACAACGAAAGCGACTGTATCACATTGGAAAACATCCCTAATCTACAACAGACTTAAGCCGAAGATGAAGATGAGGAAGAATCTCTCTGTCTCGCATCAGACGAGTTAGACCGTAAGATATCAGACGCTATATCTACGGTAACATCTGAAGAGGACGTCTCGAGGCAAACAGACCACAGTCCTCACTCCGGAGCTGACTACATCCACACACAAGGTCCAGACAGAGAGAAAGCGTGCCCGGACCACTTATTTCATTGGAGGCAACGATGTCTGCAAGAATACTTTTGTTTCTTATGTTATTCTGTTTCTTATTCTTCATGTGTCAGCTAAGCTTGGACCTCAGTCAGTATCTCTCTTTCCGTCTCCACACATACAATTGATCGAGGATCTGCCGTCCTGTGCCCCATCTATTTCCTGTGCTGGTCTATGTTGATCGAACATACCGTATATATGTACTTATATACCTATAATGTGTGGATGGTCAACTGGGTACGTAGGCACATTTGGAACATGCCTAGAATGACTTTTGACCACCCAGTGGGTCATTTCTTCTCTTATTTTTAATTAGAATGTCAACATGTGCGATTCGAAAGCAATTTTCGATCTTCATAGAGATATTTTGCAACACATTCCTAAATTAATTATAGAATCAAGTACATTTAAATAATGAAAAAAATCTGGAAGCAGAATTAGCTTTTATCTTGAGTTTTTGGAAGGAACAGCTACAAGACTAACTTTATTATTTTAATAATGAAGAAGTGAACAAACTATAACGTAGGGCGTATTCACACCAGGAAAGTCTTTAGTTGGCTCTCTTTGGTCCGGACCAAAATGCAATGTTTACTTTTTTGTTTGGTGCGGTTCCTTTTCACATTGCAATTTTCACAACAGTCCCAAAATTTGACAACAAAGATAAATCATTGGAGAAACAGGTATGGGGTGGGGTAAAGCGTTAAATAAAAAAGGGGGGGGGGGGGGTTGGAAGCGCAATTGAAAGTAAACAATCATGGATATCCAGCGTGATATACATTGA
>JAOPJL010000141.1:440901-451812 GCA_027123545.1 Trisopterus esmarkii | reverse complement strand
GGGGGGGGGGGGGTGCGGGGGCAGCACGGCGATAGTTGGTCCTGTGCTGAGCCACCATGCCCCACTGGTACAACCATGACGGTCCACCCACACCCCGTCCCACCCTGGGAAGGGAGGCCTGGCCCTGGAGTGGGGGGTCATAGGCCCTGTTCTGCCATAGCACAGAGCTGGCCTGGGCCTAGCGGTACAGAGCTGGCCTGGGCCTAAGCAGGTGTAGACCACTTGTAGATGATCCCTGACAAAAGCCATCCATTTAATTCCACTGGCAAGTAAGCTAACATGTCCTCCTCTCTGCTGCTGGAGCCCTGATCTGGCACTGCGTACGCACCAAGCCTCTCCGTTAAGGAGTCCATCGGCATGAGGACATCGTGGGGTCTGGCCCTTCACTGAGCTGGAGACCCGGGGACGGAGCAGAAGGCCACTCCTCCCTCCTTCCACCTCTTCACCTCCTGCAGTTCCTTCTGCTGCTGTGTGGTCAATGGGAGCCAACCCTCCTGGTAGTGGGGGCTTCCTCATTGGGGTTGGCCCGGATTGCCACCACTATCGGTGCCAGCCGGCCTCACTCCTCCTGTCGCTGGCAGTAGTTACACTCCAACACAGCACAGGGGTGCGGGCGATGGCATTTTCCCAACCGGTGCTGGATCTCATCGTATCCCAAAAGGACCTTCACCAAGAGAGCCCCCTGAACCTCTGAGTCAGGTGAGGGAGTGCATGGTCGTCAGGATGAGGAAGTGGCTGCCGTGAAAGTACAACCAAAGAGCTGTAGTGCCTGGTGACAGCAGTAGTTCCTCTCCACCTCCAGAGCGACCAAAATACGACACGGCACGCTCTCCTCCCCGTACCTCCAGGGAGAAGAACCAGAACCCACGCTCCTGGCCTCAGTACAGATGAAGAGCTGCTGGGTGGAGTGGAGGCAGCGGCGCAGGTGCATCCCATTCAAACAACCGACCAATGTTGTCCTACAGGGAAGTGGGGCGGCGATGGCACCAAAGAATGAGGTGGTGGTGGTGGTGCTAATAAGACGCCAAACCCAGGGGGCACCTCCACCTCGTTGCCATCCTTCAGCTGAGCATCAAGGGTCGGGCCTCATCCCCTCTCCAGCGCTCCTGGAGGTCACGCTACTCTGCTACTCTCCTCAACATATTTGACCCTTTCAGTATTACAAATGAATAACCTGATACCTGTACTGACGTACAGGTATCAGAAGTGGAGTAATCGTGTCCAAATGTACGATGACCGTATTATTGGTGGTTTACATTCCTAACTCCAGGTATAGACTAAGATATAATATCATATAATATATAATATAATATTATATTATAATATTTATCGTCCCTGGTGTGTCTGTCGTACCGTTCACTACATCTCTCTAAATACTGGATGCCTTGTTAGACACGCTGTAACATTGTAGGTGGGTGCCATGGAAGGTGGTATTATACTTCCCAATCACAACATAAGGAGCTAGGCTCAACTAGATCTTGAAGCCATAACTGCAGATGATTATAATTATTCATGCATTAAATGTGGACATAATCCACCTGTAGTGGTAATAGAGCTAGACAAAAAGGGTGTTTTTAACATGCCAGGCAAGAGCATTGGCTTTAAATGTATGTGCCCACATTTTATGCAAATGGTACATTTGTCACTTACTCTTCTTAAATACAATATTACAACTTTTACAGTGAGTGAGATCTGTGAGTCCCAGATCGATGCACAAAGTCGTCGACATCCAGGATTTCCTGGATGCCTTTTCTTCAGAGCTAATTACACTTGACTTTTACCCAAGTGAGTAATCAGGGCAATATCTGATTTTATTTAGAATACTGAATAATTGCTTCCGGTCAAAAGGACTGAATAGACTGAATAGTCCTTTTGAAGGCCAGCAAATAAAGTGGAGTAAATTCTCACCTAAGTGTCAGCATTGCCCTTTCACTACTTCTGTGGCTTTTCATGACCAAAAAAACTAAGTTAAATGAGGTATGATGAATAGTAATTCTTTAGACTAATCACAATAAACCTTTCCAGCCCGTCGGTCCACCTTCAGGTAAACTACATGTTGATAAAATCTTGATATTTTGCTATTGGTCTCCTGCCTTGTAACATAAGGTAATTGTAACATCTGAATATCTCACATCAGTCGCCTTTATGTAGTCTCCTAATAAAACCAAAAAAAATAAGTCTGGCTTTCCTAATTTTACTCCCTGAGAGAAGAAAAAAAAGATTATCATTTCAAAAAAGGGGCCCTATACCAGAGTCTCTGGGATCCTGAGACCAGGGTCTATGTGGCCCTGAGAAAAGGGTGTCTGGGGGCCCTACACCGGGGTCAATGGGGCCCTATACCAGGGTCTCTGGGGCCCGTATACCGGGACCTCTGGGGCACTGAGACTTTGGTCTCTGGGGCCCCTATACCAGGGTCTTTCTGGCTCTGAGACCCGGGCCTCTGAGGGCCCTTATACCCGGGTCTCTGGGGCCCTTAGACCGTGTCAATGGCTACCTTGTTTTCTGGATGGAAGGGTTTCTGTCAGCCTATGCAGCCTTCTGTCATCACACTGTTCATTGGACTGCACTGAGTGCGGAGATGTTTTGACTTGCCTCTGCCTGGTCCATTGTGTGTCTGGCATTTCCATACATCATCAGATTGGTTCTAAAATGCTCTCATTGTTCGTTGCTTTTTATGCATTGTTCCGATAAAGCTGAGATTTGATGATTTGAGATTGATGAAATAACGGCTGTGACGTTTGGACCAAAGGAGAATCGTTCAGTACCATGACAACACGTCAGCAGCTGCTCTGTCTGCACCGTTTCAGGAATAAGGATTCCTCTTGTGCTTCAGCATTAGACTCCGGAGTCGTACTCCACGCTCGTCAGGTTTGTTTGCCGTGTACAGAGGGAAGCGACAGAGAGCTGTCGTCGTAGGGAGCAGTTGTTGGTGATGTTCTCCCAACACCGCTTGGCAGTTTGGTATAAGTCGTAATTGAAATAGCTCAGATATCGGGGCAATGTGTCTCTGCATGTCATTTTTTCCCTACGTTGCCTGGAGTAAGGTGTGACGGCGGCTAATGAGGGGGAATTAGTCACTTTTTTTCCTTTGTGCTATTCAACCCCCTCCACCCTCCTACAGAGAGGGGAAGCAGAGGAAGACATTCACAAACAAATGTGCATCCTCCCTCAAAGAGCTGAGGGAGGAAGCACCAGCATCTGTGACGCAGGCCTCTAATGAGGCCCTCCAATCGTCTGGCTCATATTTGTGACACATAATTCAAGCCTTCTGATTGGTTGGACTGAGGGGATAGACAGTAATCCAGCCCATTGGGTGTGTTGTCCCGCCCACCGCTATCGCGTCCAGACAGCCACTGATTGGTGCTTTTAATCATGTAACACGATATGCGTGGCTACGATTGGCAACAAAAAGAGAACCATTTAATTGCTATTTAATCAATTTGGTTTGTTGGAAAGTCCTGCAGCCATTCTCCAAAACTATTATTTATTTCAAACGTGACTGCCTAAAAATGATTAGAAATAATAATGTAGACAAAGTTCAGTGAAGAGTAACATGATTTATATGAAGAGGTACAGCCTTCTCATATATAAATATATATTAGGGGTGTAACGGTACACGTATTTGTACCAAACCGTCACGGTACAGACACTTCGGTGCGGTTACAGAGGCGTACCGCGGTACGTATATGTGGCGTACATAGCGTTAATATGGCGAATGTAAAGGCTTGTTTTGTGGTGCAAAACTTAAAACTTGAAGTCGGAGTTCCCCCCGGACCGTTTAGCCTTATCGGACATGCCTCAAGACGCCTCACCCTGACTGCTCCTGACGAGGCTGGCTGTCGCCCTGCGTGGTTGACTCCGTCGTCGGTGTGTGAATGAATGGGTGAATGTCAGTCAACACTGTAAAGGGCGTTGGATAAAAGCGCTGTATAAACGAGGACCATTTACCGTTTACCATTACACATGCACACACATTTAAAAAGGCACCATACAGGTGTTTATTTTTATATTTATGAGCACTTCAGAGCTTAAGAGCTGCAGGAACATTTCTTTAAACCCTTAAAGTTTACATACCCTTTGTTTACATACCAGCTTAAAGAGCCTGGACTGAGCATTAACACTTTTTTATTTATTGGAGAATTGCAGCAGTATTTTTTTTTTATTTGTTACACATTTTATTTGTATGTTTCATACTGACAGCTAAAACTGTTTAACTGTTAAGTTTAATTAGTAAACAATTAAACACATGTTTATTCTGACAAACAAGCAGTTTTTTAATTTTTTCCCCTTAACTATGAACCATACCATACCGTACTGTGACTTAAAAACCGAGGTACGTACCGAACCGTGCCTTTTGTATTTGACATAAAGTATACACATATCTATCAACATATCACCATGTCTCCATTTTACCCATCCCCCAACCGATTCACACCCACCCACCAAAGGGGAATGAAACCATCCCAAGAATCAAAGTTCAAATAAGTCCAGAACTATAGCACAATTTGTCAAACACTGTTCAGTGGGAGAAGTGGCACCTTTGGTCTGATGCCAAGACTTAGAATTTTGGCACAAAAGGTGTGATGGCCAGACGGAGACACATGCAAATGTTCATTGGTGAAACAACTGTAGGTTGAGCCAAACATTGTGAGAATGTGCAGTGCCATCTTGTGCAGGATAGGGAACTCATCTGCAGTAACCATCTGTGTCCAGAAGGTGGGAGCATCACAGTCAGCCTCTTTCAGTGCAAGGCTTTCTTGGAGGTCAATCAACTCACTTTGCAGAGAAGCAGCACTGGCCCATGGAAAGATGTGTTGTGTTTCTGCAGAGAACTCTCTGACATTTCTGATCAGAAAGGGGTTTTCATTGAACAGTAGGACTTGTTTTCCTAATGTGAAGTCATCAAAGCGGGTCTTGAAATTCTCCATCAGCTTCTCCAGGAATTTCACATGATTCTGAGGATGTCCTTCTCCTTTGGTCTGTTCCAAAAGTTTTGGGAAGTGGAGCAGTCCCTCCTGTAGGTAAAAAAACAATAATTAATAAGGAGCACTGCTTCAAATGGTATGATGAATGTATGAAGTATCAAAAAGGTGTTCATTGGAATCCAGGGAATGTGTGTGGTAGAAAAGATTAAAAGGCTTGTAGGTCAATTTTGAAAACCTCCAGTTTCCTCTGAAAAGCACGCACTGCTGACATCATCTCCCACACTGTGTTCTTTCCCTGTCGCTTGAGATTTAGGTCATTGAGATGGGATGTTATATCAGCCAAAAATGCAACAGCTTCCATCTTTTCTTCATTTTGCATGAAGTCCATGAACTCTTTTGCCTTTGCACCCTTTCGCTCTGATAGACACTTGCAGCTCTTTCCTAATGGCCCAAAAACCCTCCAGGACCTTGCCTTTGCTCAGCCATCTCACATTGTTGTGCAGGAGCAAATTATCAAAAGTTACATTGACCTTTGTCAGGAATCAGGGCAGAAGTTGATGAGTCTCATCACTGTTGTCATGATGTCAGAGTACACTTCTCCAAGACTTGCACAAAGGACAGACTGGTGAATTATGCAGTGGTATGATATCAGGTCAGGGTGGTGATATTTCAGGTGCTGAACCAGCCCTCTCTCTCTCCCCATCAGTCGCAATTGACACCACTTTCTTCAAATCAATCCATCAAGCATTTCCATTACTGCCTCCTAAATGTCTTCCCCCCTTGTGTGCCCACTGAGGTTTGTTAGGTCCAAAACATCTTCCACAAACTCCCCGTTTGCCTCATCATAATACCTCACAAACACCAGTAATTGAGCATTGTCAGTGGACTTAGCTGTTTCATTAAATCATCAGCCAATATTTCTGTTCTTCTTGTAGCCGTTGAATCTGAGCGGAATTTGCTTGATTTTATTGATCATTTCTTCTTTTTGTTTCCCTTCAAACATGGTCCCCATCACTTCGGTCATACATTCTTTAATTATTTGTGCGTCTGAGAATGGCTTTTTGTGTTTACCTAACACCCACGCTACTCTGAGTGAGGCCTCTGACTGTGTCGTTAATCCAACGAGAATTCTGCTTGCAGGCTCATAGGACAGGTTCATCCCATTGATTTCAGCTGTTCTTAGCTCTGAATTTTGAGGAAAGGATGCTTCAAAATAAGTGTGCTTTGTTTCATAGTGGTGTTTTATATTGCCACTCTTCACAAAAGCTACCTGTTATGTATCCATGACAGTGTTTACGGCATGCCCGTATTTTGATAGCATGCCTGTATTTTAATGTAACGGATGACGTGTTTCCGGTGACGTGTGTCCGTTGGGATAAGTTGGAGTAAACAGTTGAACTCATGAGGCTCCCGTGTTTCGCGTAGTGTTTTACACACATAACATTGGCGACGAGGATGGAGTTTTCACTCCCACCACCTACACCTTTCCTGACACTACCAGGCGAGCCTCCGGTACCGTGGATTCGTTGGCTGGAGTCGTTTGAAACATACCTCGCAGCTCTCGGACTGGAGGATGCTAGCGACCCGCGACGAAGAGCACTCCTTGTTCATTGCCTCGGTACTGAGGGACAGCGCATTTTCAGAACCCTGGGACAGGCAAAAAAGTACAGAGAAGCTACAAAACTCTTGAAGCACACTTTGCTGCTCCACAGACGGTAATTCTCCGCCGAATAATCTTCCGGCAGCGCAGGCAAAAAGCGGGTGAGTCAGTACAGCATTATATAGCCGACCTCCGCAGCTTAGCGGTTTTCTGTAAATTCGGTGAAATGGAGCAGGAGATGATAAGGGACCAGCTTGCAGAACACGCAGCCCACCCCAAAATCCGGGAAAAGTTGATTATGTCACCAGATGATTTGACTCTTAAAAAAGCACTTGAAATAGCCTTGCAAATAGAAAAAGCTACCGAGCTGACATCACAACTAGCTTCCCGCGCTTCCTCTCAGCCTGCATTGACGCAACATGTCGAAGATTCTGAGCGCTCACCTAGCCCTGCATCGTCGGACACAGACCCAGGGATTAACTACACATCCCACACACGTAGCCAGCCACGTCGCAGTTGTGGCAACTGTGGATCCTCTTCCCACATGAGCAGAGCCCCAACATGCCCGGCCAGGGGAAAAGTCTGCCAGTCCTGCGGGAGAGACAACCACTTCGCCAAAGTCTGTCGCTCTGCGCCGTCCGTGCTCGGCCCACGGACAGGCCCACGACAGGCTGTGGCTAGCTCATAAGCCCCAACACCCATACACTCTGCACGTGCGTCCTTCAAGACGTGCACAGTGGAACTAGATGGGGTCTGTGTTCCTTTACTGCTGGATACTGGAGCGGCTTTATCCCTCCTCAACTGGTCCACAGTCAAGCGCTTCCTGCCCCACATCACGCTGCAGACGCCTTCGGCTGTTCTCCATGGATATGGCAATTCTAAGATCGACTTAGTGGCCTCCCTCAGCTGTCCGGTGCGCCATGGCAACACATCCTTGGCTACCTTCACTTTTCAAGTGGCACGCCATGGAGCTAACCTCATGGGGCTGGATCTCATCACCAGCTTGGGCTTCACATTCATGGACAGCGGTGGAGCAACAATTCACCAGGTCAGCCCACCATGGGAACAGCGATGGCCAGCACTCTTTTCTGGCCTAGGCTGCATCTCAGCTTTCACCCATCAACCTCTGCTTCGCAAAGACATACACCCTGTCATACAGCCTCTCCGCCGCATTCCCCTGGCACTACGCGATGACGTTTCAGCAGAGCTGACAAAGCTGTTGGACTTAGGCATCATTGAGTCAGTCAACGCCTCGCCCTGGATCTCTAACCTGGTCATCGCGAAGAAGAAGTCAGGTGGTTTGCGTGTGTGTGTGGACCTGAGGGTGGTTAACAAAGCCGTGGTGCCCGACAAATACCCGCTGCCCACAGCAGAGGAACTGACCTCTCAATTTTACGGCTCCAAGATTTTTTCAAAGCTTGACCTCCGCCAAGGCTACCTGCAGGTACCCCTGCACCCAGACAGCCGTAACCTCACTGCTTTCGTTACACACGCAGGCGTTTTCTGCTACACCAGGGTGCCGTTTGGTCTTTGCTCCGCCCCTAGCTGCTTCCAGAAAATAATGTCCACCATCTTCGCTGGCATCCCAGGGGTGGTGATATTCCTGGACGACATAGTAGTACACGGATCAACGGCTGCTATCCACGACCAACGACTCACACAGGTACTCGACACGCTGGTTTCCCACGCCCTCACACTGAATGGGGAGAAGTGTATTTTCTCTGCGTCCGAGGTGGAGTTTGTGGGGTTTCGCCTTTCCCCGGAAGGCCTCAGCCCACTGCACTCTAACGTGGAGGCCATTCAACGGCTGCCCATGCCCTCCAGCCCTGCCCAAATTGCCTCCTTCCTGGGCATGACCGCCTATTACTTGCGTTTTCTTCCTCAGTATTCTTCCACCACTGCCCCTCTACGACTGCTCCTTAAAAAAGACGCCCATTGGGCATGGACCCCTGCCTGCGAAGATGTGGTCATGCAGCTGAAGGCCCAGCTCATCGCACCACCAGTACTCGCCCACTTCGACCCACCCAGCCCGACGCTGGTCACCTGTGATGCCTCCAACTACGCAGTGGGGGCTGTGCTGTCTCAGCTTCACAACGGCACAGAGCGGCCGATTGCTTTTGCCTCCCGAGCTCTTAATTCGGCAGAGCAGAAGTACTCCGTGGGGGAGAGAGAGGCCCTAGCCTGCGTCTGGGCCTGTGAGCGGTGGCATATGTACGTGTATGGCCGGTCATTCACATTACGTACGGACCACCAAGCGCTTACAGCCCTGCTGGCCACATCTGGTTCTGGGCACAGGCCTCTGCGCATCCACCGCTGGTATGAGAGACTTCACCAGTACAATTTCACACTGCAGTTCACACCGGGAAGAGAGAATGTGGTGGCGGACTTACTGTCACGCTCCACCCCACCTCCAGCTGTGGAGCCGACTCCAGACAACAGCGACCTGGACCTCATTCAGCTCCTCCACTCCCCTCTCGAGGCAATAGTGTCACTTCAAGATCTCCAACAGGCCTCTGAACAGGACCCAGTGCTCTCACAGCTCCGCACTTTCATCCACTCTGGGTGGCCTCCAGCCTCTGGCCTACCAGACAGTCTAGCTCCTTTCCGCCGGTTTAGAGATGAACTCTTCTGCTGGAACGACCACTGCGTTGCAAGGGGCCATCGCACAGTCATACCCTCCGCTTTACAGCCACGTGTCTTGTCCATGGCCCATGAAGGCCACCTGGGCATTGTCAAAGTGAAACAGCGCTGCAGGGAAGTGGTCTGGTGGCCAGGAATCGATGGCGATGTGGAGGCTATGGTGAGAGACTGCACAGCCTGCCTGGTGAGTGGAAAGACCGGCCCCCCACCAGCTCCTCCCCTTCAGCCACTGCAGTGGCCAGCTGGGCCTTGGGAGCACATCCAAATGGACATTTGTGGTGAGCTCCGTGGCGTCCCACATCACCAACGGTTCCTCATCGTGGCCTATGACCTGTACTCTAAGTGGCCTGAGGCAGTCTCTACAGGGTCAGTCACCACACAGGCAGTCATTGACTTTCTGGAGGTGCTTTTTGCTCGTTGGGGCATGCCCACAACAATCACCACAGACAATGGGCCGCAATTCATCTCTGCAGAGTTCACGACTTTTCTGAGTGAGCGGGGGATCAGACACATACGCACAGCCTTCTATAACCCTCAGGCGAATGGGGGTGTGGAGCGCATGAACCAGACGCTGAAAAATGGTATCAGAGCTCACCTAGCAGAGGGGTTTCAATTCTCAGCAGCACTCCTGCGGACCCTACTGCACTACCGAGCTGCTAAACACACTACAACAGACAGCTCACCAGCACTTCTGATGTTGGGACGGGAGCTATCACTACCCCTGGATCGCCTTCGTGTTCCTGCTCACCTGACATCACAGGGGGCCCAGCGGGAAACAACTGATCAGCTACGTGACCGAGTCTCAGCACGACAGCAGGCAACTAAACAGCGCTTTGACCGGTCCCACAGGGCCAAACACCCAGCTTTCACCATTCTGGACTGGGTCAGGGTCAGGAGGCCCACAAGGGGCCATAAGCTTTTGTCATTCTGGTCAGCGCCTTTCCAGGTGACTGAGCAACTGGGGCCTGCCACCTTTCGTCTCTCAGATGGAACGCGGTGGCATGCACGCCGCCTCCGCAAAGTGGCCACACCTACCGCGGCAGACCTGGAGGCCAGCCGAGATCCTGATCCGGACTCTGGAGGCCCAGTCAATCCTGCCGCACGACCAGTCCGTTCCCGTGCCAAACCGGGCTACCTCAGGAATTACTATGTTTGAATTTATTGAATTAATATGCTTAATTGTATTGAATTTATTGAATTACTATCTTTGAATGTATTGAAGGAATTGCATTTTATCTTGCAGGTTTTAACCTCATCAAGACTGTTCGAGTTACTTTAGTCTGGTGTTCTAAAGCACTTTACCTTTTAAATAGCCTTGTCATAATATGTTCGGGCCGGACTGAAGTCATTAACAATGTATTCTGATTATCTACTATAATTACTCTATTATTGTTATTATATACTATAATATTTGTGTTATATCTCATTCAGGGATGTGGGTTGGATCTCCCCTGGAGAGGGGGGAAAATGTTATG
Organism: Trisopterus esmarkii; assembly: GCA_027123545.1. Classification (NCBI taxonomy): domain Eukaryota; kingdom Metazoa; phylum Chordata; class Actinopteri; order Gadiformes; family Gadidae; genus Trisopterus; species Trisopterus esmarkii. The sequence continues at coordinate 441,172 of JAOPJL010000141.1, read as the reverse complement.
TATCCATGACAGTGTTTACGGCATGCCCGTATTTTGATAGCATGCCCGTATTTTGATAGCATGCCCGTATGTTGATAGCATGCCTGTATTTTAATGTAACGGATGACGTGTTTCCTGTGACGTGTGTCCGTTGGGATAAGTTGGAGTAAACAGTTGAACTCATGAGGCTCCCGTGTTTCACGTAGTGTTTTACAGTATGGCCAGTACTTGCAAGCCACATCCATGGCAAAGAATTGTGCCTTGGCTGGCATCAGCTCCTTTTGAAGGTACA
>JAOPJL010000141.1:241002-251502 GCA_027123545.1 Trisopterus esmarkii | reverse complement strand
CGCCCCCCCCCGCCCCCCCCCCCCCCGCCCCCCGAAGTGTAACGCGGACGGTTGAGGACGTGGATCAGACGCTCTGTGAAGGAGCCGTACACAGGGTGAGGCTCACTAAGAGGGTCCATGCTAAGGAGCCGTACACAGGGTGAGGCTCACTAAGAGTGCCCCAGTGAAGGAGAGACTACCCTTGGCGTGCCTCGTTATCCATAGCGTGGTGGTGCTGTGGTAGGCCTCACATCGAGCTGTTTTATGTTTTCAGATCATCTGGAATGGTTTTTACGAAAGTGTGAAGTCAAGACATCTGGCAGCTTTCTGCTTTCTGTTTGACTCGGAACATAATCGAATAATATAAATAGTAGAAGTGTCAAATGGCTTTCGCCAGTATTGTAATAAAGAAGCAACACTCTGTCTTCCTAATAAGGGCCTCTTTAGTCTTTCTTAAGCAGGGGAGTACTTTCCATTGCCAGGGATGTTGTGTGCGATCTCCCTGGCTGAAGCTGTAGATCCAGGCGAGACCTGACACTATCAAGCCCAATCTGACCGCAGAACCCACCGGGCCTTAAAGGGTGCTTTCTAGTTCCCAGTATAGCCCGTTGCACTTTGATCACTTGTGACTTATTTGGTTTTGTTCCCACGCCAACTCTGAACACAGCAGACATGAGTTTAGTAATTCAGTGTGTCATAATTCCTGAGGTTTGTGAAATCGACATGACTGTTCTCAGATTTCTATCGTTTCTTCATGGAGCAGGGATAATCAGAGCAAGAATCCATAGTAAATAATTTTGAAACCAAATTCATGCTTGTTGACTGATAATATTGAAAATATTAATATCAGTTTTTGCCAAGATGTGAATATCCATTTGTCACGCCAAATGATTCTGTTATCCTGATCCCCCTCTCTCCCTCTCCCTCTCCCTCTCCCTCTCTCACAGACCCTGTTTTTGATGAGCGAGTGAACCAACCATCCCAATCTCTCTTTTCCAATCCGGAACCATTGCAGAGGATCTCCAGAAGAACATCTTCCTATCTGGAGCATCTCCAGTGAAGACAACATTCTGCCTGGAACCCTCCAGTGAAGACAACGACTATTGGGAACCACTGTAGAACGGCTCCAGAAGGACAACCTCCTTTCTGGAACCCTCCAGCGAAAACAACTTCCGGTCTGGAACCTCATCTCTAGAAGGCCCCCGTCCTCTCTGCAAACCACGTAGTAAGGTAGCTCCCTGTGTGGAACCAACTTCCCACTGCAGAACCTCTCTATCTCCTCCTGGGATTAAGGCCTATCACATACCTTCCTCCTGATTCTCAACCCCAAGACCTAATGTTAGATCCACAAGCTTCATGGGTTCAGTGTTCTGTACCAAAGTCTCTCTTGTCACACTCTGATCCTAGTTCTCTCTGAAACCTCCAACCTCTGCCTCCACAACCACCTCCTCCATCGGTGCCACCACTACCACCACCACAATGGCCCTCACTCGGAGCTCCTCTGGACGGATAGCTCCAGTCCTGCAGCCCTCTCCCTGGAGCCTGTGAACACAACACACAAAGAAGGAACACAATAGAAGACCTCAGACGCCAGAGCAGCTCGGTGCCCGTCCCTCTGGCCACCAGCAGGGGGAGCGCGTGGCCAGGAGCCACACTGGGACTATGCAGCTGGGGCCGGTGGCGCTGGCACTGGTGATGCTTAGCTCCATGAGCTCCAGCCTCACGGAGGAGGGGCTCGCCCAGCCAGCGCTGCCCAAGGCCCGGAGGCACCGACGGGGTGAGCACGTGAACAGCTACCATGGAGGGCTGGTTCTCCCATGGTAGCTGGTAAACCTACATGTCTTGTATGAACTGTTTTGTCATGTAGGTGTCCAAGTGTGTACCTTTTTATACATGTACTATTTAAAATGATTCGTTATTTGTTCCTGACAGCTACACTATTACACTATTACACCCTGACCACTACACTGTTACACTCTGACCCACTATTACACTAATACAACCTGACCACTACACTATTACACTATTAAACCCTGACCACTACACTATTACACTATTACACCCTGACCACAGCCATGTGCAGTAGTAAATAATGCAGAATCAGAAGCAAATCTCATGTAAAACTATTGCAAAACTTCTCAGAAGAGTTTCTTGTGTAATGTTTTCTGAACACTCTTCATTTGATTCAATGTTTTCTTTTGGATGATCTAGCAGACAGCAGCATAGCTACAGTAGCATCACAATAGCATAGCTACAGTAGCATCGCGATAGCATAGCTACAGTAGCATCGCGATAGCATAGCTACAGTAGAACCGCAATAGCATAAACAAGAGCAGACAATGGCTTCTCTCCAGTGCCTGGTTGTGCGCGTCTCAAAGAACAGATATGACACAAGTGACACCATCTCTGGCAGTCAGATTGTCAAAGTGCATCTTAGCCTGGTTCGCTCCAACAGGCTAGGCCATTGTAACTTTCGCACATGTTGGTAAATATTGATGTCTTCCTACATCAACTTCAGGGTGAGCTTGAGTTCACGCAGATCTAAACTCAACGTCTTTTCAATCCACAGAAGAAGAGAAGGTGAACCAGCCCAGTTTACCCATGCAGGTTGGGGGGAGGGGGGGGGGGTATAGCTCAGGGGTCAACATGAGCTCTTCAGATATGGCTGCAGGACAGATGTAGATAGAAAGGATCACACGTTGCATCACAGAGGACTCCGGAATGCTTTACAACGAGACTGTTGCTGTCCAAACACAACATGAACCAGATGAGCCACGGTGTAGACGAGATGGACCTTCTGGTGGGGGTTCAAAGTCGTAAATAAGATAAGGTTAAGGTGTGCCTTTAGAGATGGTTTATAGTATGCATTAGCCTAGAAATGGTTTCGTTTGGATATTGGGTTAGAGATGGCAATGTTTAGGTATGTTATAGATGGTTATGGTTCAGTATTAAATCTGCAAACAAATGTATTGAGCCCTGAACATTCAAACTTTACCTCATCACACGTCTGACTGCACGCCAGAGCCTCACCTGTTGGCATCCTACCACCCCTTCCCTTAGCCCCCTACCCACCTGTAAGTGGTCCTTACCCCCCCCTGCTCCTTCATGAGCTCTCAGTCACTTCAGATAAAAGTGGCTCCATGCCAGGGAACAGAAGATCTGGAATCCCAGAATGGATCACTTCCTGCTTCTCAAGGCCTCACAGAGAGCCAAAGCCTGGGAACATTTCGAAAGTCTTTTTTATCCTATTTGCCAAACGACAAAATCAAAATCAAGGTTATCCTATAAAGACCTATAAAGCCTTGTCTTCCTCTTCTTCTCTGCTGTCTCTTGTCTCCCAGTCAGCACCGAGGGTCCGGTATCCTGCCCCAAGGGGTGTGAGCGCTGCTCCGAGTACAACGGCTGCGTCAAGTGCAAGCCCAAACTCTTCATCTTCCTGGAGCGCAATGACATCCGGCAGATGGGGGTGTGCCTGGCTTCGTGTCCCGTGGGGTACTTCGGCATGAGGAACCCCGAAACCAACCGCTGCACACGTGAGTTCTGCTGCCGCTGGGTTTAACTCATCCAAAACTTAACGCACATGGTGGACTGCCTCGACACTTAATGTGACCGACAACGTAACCCAACACTTTACATCATCCCAACACTCAACACCACACAACACACAACTGAACACTCAACTAACCAAACCCTCTCATCCAACTCGTCAGTGCTCAAGCTATGCAACACCAGACACTCAACTGAACCAGTCAAAAGTAAGATAAACTCTAACGACACAATCGCGACCAACTAACCCCTCAACTAATGGAACAGTCACAATCACCAATCACTGCACCAATCACTAGGCCAATGATTTGAATGAACTTTTAAGTTGGGCTTGGGATGCTGCCAGAAAAAAGGATGCTGGACAGCTCCATCCAACTGACCAGGTTCAAGCTTCGCAATGATCAACTCATCAGTCCCCTTCATAAACGATGAGCTGGCTCTTTGTACGTTGGTTGTTTTTAGTGAACAGAGAATAGGTTTGTTATGCATCCTGTGGAGCACATATAAAGGCAGTGTGAACCAACGGTCCAGTGGAGCCCTCATACCCAGGGATTGACATGCCAGATTCCTGTCTTCCAAGGAATCTCCCTGCTCCTTCTGGGATCAATGAGGCATTTTGTTGTCTTGTCTTGTTTAGTTTTGATCCATCACAGACGTCTCGCTAATGAGACCACAGGTGATTGTAATAAAATAACAATTGAAATCAAGCGACTGATGGCTGGTGCCAAAGAGTGGTGGGCTGGTGCAACAAACTGCAAATCCAACAGTTGCTGTTGGCCAAATTCTGCTTCTGCATCGTACAGCCAACGAAGGCGCGTCCTGGGTTTCTACTCTGGCTTTATTGTATGATTCTGAGCATAGTGCTCCAACAGTCAACTAAATGTGTGTGTTTTAATGTATATGTGAACCTCCTTAAGGAGAAGGGGACTGAAGACATGGCGGCTGAGACGACCTGACGGGTTGTTACTCTGTGAGGCCGGACTCGGACCTGAGAGACGACCGATGACAGACGTCTCATGGATCCCGGTAACCAGCGATGACTCAGAGTGAGGTCTGCACGTTTAGAACCTCGACGACAAACCTTAGACAGCACAACAACACAAAGCAGAGCCTCGCCGGGTGTTTCCTGGCCCGGTGCCGGCTGACTGCGTGCCTCTCCCTCTGAGCGGGGGTGCAGTTGGGCTCGGCTAATACTGCTCCGACCGCTGTCAGACTGTTTACCAAACCTACCTCGGCCTGTCCTGGAGCAACGCGCCCAAGACTTCTTACAACGTCTGTTTCCTTTTACTTGTGGGCAGACAAAAAAAATGAAGAATTGGAAGAGACTACCAAAGTACTTAGCATCTGAAATGCACTTTAGTTGGTCTGACGGAGAGGAATTTTGTTTTCTGTTCTCCCATGTCGAGGGTTCATTCCGTCAGCCTGCTGGGGGTGATGACACTTCCTGTCCCTTCCTGTTTCAACAGTGCTGCTCCAATCCCACACTTATGGATGTATACAGTTCAGACACACTCTATGATGAATACTGTCTCAATAAAAGACATGTAGAACATCTCTGAAATGCACTCCAGGATGTGTACTGTGTCTCAGTTACACCGATAGATCCTCATGAACCTCAAGAGTGTCTGAAAACACATCCAGGATAGGGTCTCAACAAAACCCTTATGAATGTGTACGATGTCTGGTAAACACTTTGGAATTCTGACAATCTGCACTGTCACTTTCTCACTACAGCTATTATTATTTACTTCACAAAAGCTACAAAGAAGTTCTACTCCTAAAAGCCATGGCTGCATTTGCAAGAGAAAACATGACACAGAGCAAGTTTGATGTGTTTTTAACTGACTATATATTCGATAATACACTGTGGGCTAACCAGCAGACAACCCATCCCTCAGCCCTGCATGCCAACGGGATATTTGACAAAGTGATACCAACTGCCACTAAAGCCTTTCCAGAGCGGCGGGCTGTCCTTGTTATTTGCTTTCCCCACAGGAAGGAAAATAGCGATTCCATTGCTTTGTTTGATGAGCTGTGGCTTGATCACATAATATCTTTCAGATGTGGTGTTTTCTCCTCCCTACCGCAGCAGAGGCCTCTGTCACACCAGGGGTTTCAGACCATGGGAGGTAGTCTGCTGTCTGGATGGCATAGCATTGCTGGTTCCATTCTCTGCTTCTCCTGGAGTTGGATTTTGAGGTTCTCTTGTGCAAGAGACCTCATGTTTCTCATTCCAATCTGGTGGTGTTCTTATCAGGAGGGTGTGAGGGAAGCACTGTGTGATGCAGTGGATGGAGGAGGGGAATGCTCTCAGGGTCCAGCACAGACCGTTTGCACACGGTGGTGCAACAGGAATAATGAGAGGCTTGCATAACAGAGTGAAGCGTGCAGTGTGCCGTACACAGAGGTTTCGTGAGTGAAAGAATTAAGAGTGATGTGCAACAGAAAGACGATGAACTGCTGTTAGTGTCTCCACAGCGGGGGCTCGCGGCTCTCAGCCCACATGATCTCGTAACAATTACTCTGCCATGTTAGCTCCTGTCTTCACTAGCATTAAGAGGTATTTTATAGATAGCACACAGACTTATTTACAGCCTTCTCCACCAATAACCTTAGGACAGTCTGCTGAGGATCTGTCGGCTGCTAGGTAACCATGCTCTTTTAGTTTGGACCTTTTAAACCTTTTACCGCCATTCTCAAGCGTGTTGGTATATGCACATAAGACACAGTGTATGAAATATACACTTGTATGATTATGAACAACTATAAATGTAGATAAAAACATAATGATTATTCTGTGAATTGATTTAGACATTTTCTAAATTGCTCAGTTTATTGGCGAAATGTTGCGAGCCTTGAATTGTTGTCGATGGATTGTTTTCCTAGGACTCTGGCTAAAGGGTATTAGGTATTTTTGGCAGAAAGAGCTGCGGTGTGACTTTAACTGGGTGAAGAACATAAAAGTTTATTTTGGTTTTGAAGGATGTGCTGGGAAAACAATGTGGTTCACCTCACAGATCCACTCGTTAAAATACCTCTCCTCGCTCTTGTTGTTGCAAGATTTTAGTCATTTTCCATTACTCAAATCAGCTCTGCGTTTAAACAAGATAGTGCCCGGACATGCATCTTAAAACAAATGAAATATAGTTAAAATGAATAAAACACTAACTTGAGTTTAAAGGCTGCAGCTAACCTGGAGCTAGCATCTATCCCTTCTAAGGCCTACTGTGGCTAATCTGGAGCTAGCATCCATCTTGTCTAACCTGGAGCTAGAATCTACACGGTCTGAGGTCAACCTGAAGACAGTATCCATCCAGCTGTCCGTGAGGGTATTGTTAGAAACCTTCGTCTTGCATTATAGCACGGGAATGTCAGTGCTGTCAAATTTAGCCGTCAAGCGCTTACAATAGCAGTCCAGAGCGCTGGGTCCCCGGTGTCCTCGGACCCCAGGTGGAAATACTGCAGCTCCAACGATGTGTACTAACTGAGTCAATACATACAGAGCTACAGGCCCGGCCTCCTTCCGTCTCCTCCTGCAAGCATTCCGCTCGCTTTGTGGTTCCTGAGATCCAGTCAAAGCAGTGAGCAGGACTTTGAGGAGTTGCGCTTCAGAGCGATGTGACCAGGTCCCTGTGGAGCTTCGTATCGTTTCTCTGAGAGCCGAGGAGGGAGGGCTGGTTTGGGGTGCGCTGGTACAGGGCTGCTTCAAGACACATCTTAATGCATATAAACAGTAGAAATAAGGTGCACTTAATGGAGTGTTAAAACAATTATTATAGCTGAACTGCATCTATGGACGTCCAGTCCAGATACAATCCTTCACCCTTAATCCACCTCCTCAGCACCTCCAGGCCATAATTAAACTGCTCATTGCGGGTAATACTGCCTCTAATAACAATAACAATCATTAGTATTTGCTACATGTGAACCTCCTAAGATGGCTCAATTTGATTGGTTCGCTATCTCGGGATATTGGGCCACGTCCCATGATTGAGATCGCAAACTCGGGATATTGTATTCATCGTCTCATCACGCATAAAAACAAATACACCGCTAATAAAAACTAATAAATCCCGGCAAAAAGTGTTATCTTGTTTATTTTTGGAGTGTTCACATGTAGTTTATACTCAAACAATAATCCACCGCAGGCTCCGTGAATCACTTCGCCTTGGAACTTCGCCTTTGGAGTAATTGTTAAATAGTCGGTTCATTCATGACAGATTCTTATTTGGTCAGTTTGGTGTTCTAGTTTACGAGCTCTAGCTTAGTCTGAATTAGAGAAACCAATGAAGTAGTTGATATTGTTGTTGTGGTTGACGGTTGTATTAACTCGATCCTGATCTCTCCTGTGTCCTCCAGAGTGTAAAATAGAAAACTGCGAGGCGTGCTTCAACCGCAACTTCTGCACCAAGTGTAAGGACGGCTTCTACTCCCACCGGGGGCGGTGTCATGTGACCTGCCCCCCCGGCCTCAGCAGCACCAACGGCACCATGGAGTGCATCGGTAGGTCAACCTCTATCTCGCTCTCTCTAACGCACAACAGACTCTTTATTAAACTCATTAACTCTCACCGGATTAAGTCTCACCCCCTAGTGGGTTGCCGGATGGCATCAGTCACTACATTCTGGCCAGGCCTGCGAGCCTTTTCTGTTTCATAATTGCTGTGTTTCCAGACACAGCATTGAGCATGTTGTGTTGATGACAACATCCATAGAGGGATGGTGATTCACTGTTTAGACCCACTGCCGTGGTGACGAGAAGGTGTTTCTGGTTCTACTGAAGTACCTCATTAGATGGTTCATGGCACGCTTGGGAAACCTTGCCTTAGAACAGAGTCAAATTAATGGGTGAATGGGAGTGAGTTTACGAAAGTGTGCGTGTGTGTGTGTGTGTGTGTGTGTGTGTGTGTGTGTGTGTGTGTGATTGAGTGAGAGGGTATGGATGACCGTGTGACTGAGTGTGCGCACTGCTCTGGGACTGGCCCGAGTAGAGCTACGATAAACATGGTTCCTACCCCGCTCTCTGACGTGGCTTTGATGAGGTCCCCGTAGCAACAGCCCTCAGCCCACGTGGCGGGGAGAGCGGTCTGGGACGCCTCGCTCAGCGGCCGCTGAACGCTCCGTGTTGTTAGCCCTTGTGCTGTCAGAGTGGGGCGGGGGGCGCGGGGGGCCGGGGGCCTGGGTGGGGCGGCGTGCCAGGAGACAAACCAACTGGGAGCTTCGCTGTGCAGGGATGCTCTTGCTCAACCACACATGGGCTGCTGGACGCAGAGCGGCCAGAACCCGGTCCCTGGAGGGCTCTGGGGAGGGGCCGTGACGCAGGTGTTCAGCAGCCAGAGCCATGGATGGGCTCCACGCCGGGGAACTGAAGATCTGGAATCCCAGTATGGTTCAGTGACATCATTTACTGCTTCTCAAAACCTCACAGAGAGCCAAAGCCTGGGAACATTTCGAGAGTCATATTTTATCCTATTTGCCATTTCACTTTTTATTGTCAGTATAAACACCAACTCTCCGGCAAGTTGCTTTCACTGGTCAGTGCGAGTGTGAACAGAGATAAGGGTTTAATTGCCTGTGTGTTTGTTTTACCAATGCTTGTTTCCTCCATTTTAACAGGTGAACAAGCTGATTCACTAAACAAAACAAAATAAACAAACATGTATAGTCTTAGAAATGTGCTACCTCTTGGCTAGATGTATAGCCTTAGAAATGTGCTACCTCTTGGTTAGATGTATAGCATTAGAAGTGTGGTACCTCTTGGCTAGATTGTATAGCCTTAGAAGTGTAGTACCTCTTGGCTAGATGTATAGCATTAGAAGTGTGGTACCTCTTGGGTACTTGAGATCTTGGAGCCCAAATCCATGAACTAAACTGTGTGAGCTCTGAGCTGTGTGGTTGCTCCACCCTGCAGAAGGTGGAGGAGTGTGAGCTGTCTCCTCATGCGTAGTTGCTCCACCCTGCAGAAGGTGGAGGAGTGTGAGCTGTCTCCTCATGCGTAGTTGCTCCACCCTGCAGAGGGTGGAGGAGTGTGAGCTGTCTCCTCATGCGTAGTTGCTCCACCCTGCAGAGGGTGGAGGAGTGCGAGCTGTCTCCTCATGCGTGGCTGCTCCACCCTCAGGCCAGCCCGTGGTGGAGTGTGAGCTGGGCGAGTGGAGCGCGTGGGGCTCCTGTATGAAGAAGAACAAGACGTGTGGCTTTAAGAAGGGCTCGGAGGCCCGGCTGAGGGAGCCCCTCCAGACCGGCCCCCGGACGGACGGGGCCCCGAGCCCCGGGACCCCCCTGGCCCCACCGGCCACCCAGCCCTGCGGCCCCCAGACCGAGAGGAGGAAGTGTGTGGTGGTGAAGACTCCGTGCACCAGAGGTACGTAAATTAACTAACTAACTAACTCAACGCCCTGACCCACGATTCCCCGCTGGGAATCGCATACAATTGTTTTTGTATATAATAACCGACATCACATCCTATTGTCCAACTCTATTTCACTTCTCCTATACTTTATGCATTTTGTATTATCTTAGGTATCATGTAACAGTCAAGCGTCCATAAAAACCCTTTCTGCCTGAGCTGCGTCCACACGGGTAAACACAGCCGAGCCGTTACTCAGCGAGCGGGGGTCCTCTCCCGGCCAGGGGGGACCACGCGGGTTGATTGGGTTTGGCTTGGCTTCCCCCGCCGGCCACGGACACCAGAGTTCCTGACTTCCCAGCATGTAAACAGCGCAGGGCGTCTGTGAGCCAGAGCGATGACGGCTCAGGGCTCCGCGCGGCGGAGCTGGCCCGGGATCACAGCCCGGATCAGGCCCTGTTAGTTTCGGCGCTCGCTGAGGCGTGAGGGTGACACGGATCTCGTGTGTTTCTCACGCTCGCCGCGTCGAACCCGCCGTCCAACTGTTGTCCCGCGGGTTAGCGCAGAGCTAACAGGCCGTGTCGCCTACTCGGACGGCGTGTACATTATCGTGTTCTGTTTCACTTCCCA
>JAOPJL010000141.1:143757-153799 GCA_027123545.1 Trisopterus esmarkii | reverse complement strand
TCCTCCCCCTCCCCCCTCTCCACCTCCTGCTCCTCCTCCTCCTCCTCCCCCTCCTCCATTTGGACCAGCTACAGGTCTTCACCTACAAGGCTCACCGAGGTAGGGCCGGCCACACCCGGCTCTGCGTGCCCTCAGATAGGAACATGTGTGCCTGGGGGCGTGGCCTCAGATAGGCGCCTGTAGGCCTGGGGGCGTGGCCTCAGATTGGCGCTTGTAGGCCTGGGGGCGTGGCCAGGACGCCTCAGCCAGAGACATGTTGCTGTGCCCGAGGCAGGAGTGGCGACGTCGAGGTGGACCAAACCAGTTCAACAGTCCAGCTCCTAACTGGGTTTGGTTCAGACCTGTTGAATTCCGTTTGAACATAATTGGCCGCCTGTGTTCAGGGACCGGCCTGTGGTAATGTAGGACTAGGAAGAAGAGTTTGGTTAGTTAAAGTTTTCGGTTGCAACGTGGGATAGTTCTACAGCACTCAGACTGAACCATCTTCCAGACACATTTGCCTAAATAAGGCAAATGTTTCACTTCTCATGGCATTCTTGTTGGTGAAGAACTGTCGGCATTTGAATCAAGCCGCGCTGCGCAGTAGTATGGTTCAGGTCTGCTAAACACCACACCACCGTTTCAATAGGAATAGAGACTCCAGAGACTGGGGTTATTGAGACAACAGGACAGGAGTGTGAGATAAGGGTTAGGGTGGCCGGTGTCTCAGAGGCGTTAACCACTCCCCACACGCAACAGCTGCCTGTTCAACTTTGGTCCTGGGAGATTTATGGCTTCGGAGCCCCCTGACACGATACATGTATTAAATAAAATCTCACAAACACAGTCTATTAGTTTATAATCACATAACCAGGGTTGTCCTCAAGGTTTATAGATGTTAAGACATTATTCCTTCCATTCCTCCTTTCTTGTTTAAACAATAATAATAAAAAAATTATATATATTTGTTTGTTAGTTTTTTTTATCTGTTAATAAATTACCGTAAATTACAGTTTCATTGGATTGAAAGGAAAGTACACGCTATGGGTAATAACTGAAGCGAAACTGTTTCCCTGGCTGTGATGGTATCTCTTCTGTGTTATGTTTCTGGCCAGGAAGGCCCCCCCCCCGAACAAAGGGCCAGCAGGGCGGGGGCTCGGTCCACCACGTCACCGCTCTGGCAACAGGCGTGAAGGGGGCCGAGGCGTCGCTGATTGGCCGCTCTGCCTCCGAGGCGACGCGCCATTGGTGGGAACGCGACTGGCTCGTGCTCATATAAAACCAAGCTGCGGAATCCATTTTGTTGCAGTCGTTCAGTGCGGAGTCGGGAGGAGCGGGAGTCGACAGTCCGCAGAGACAGAGAGCGGAGATAGAGCCGAGACAGAGCCGAGACAGAGCCGAGACAGAGCTTCAGAGTCATCCACGAAGTGAAGGTCTCTCGTTGGAGATACAGTTCTCCCAGTTCCGAGGCGTTGTGCGGCTCCCAGCGGACCGAGGCGAGGCCACCAGCGGACCGGACCCCGGAGGAGGAGGAGGAAGTCGGTGAGGAGAGCTGCCCGCCGCCATGTTGTTGTTCCTCTTTGTTGTTGTCCGTCTCCGGCGTCGGGGACCTGGGCTCCGGCGTCGGGGACCCGGGTCGGGGTTATAATCGTGTATCGAGCTTGTAAATCGGCGTTTGATGATTAATTTCCGTGATTGATGCGTTGTCGTGAGACCGTGTCGCGACAGGAGAACTGGAACAACAGCGACGGGTTGTTGTTCAGACACACACGTACACACACGTACACACACACCAGTGGATTACCACCGTTAATACTCCGTACCACACTGTAATGTTAACTTGTATGCACAAAAAGACACGTTTTAATCAAGACACGGTTAAAGTATACCGATAAATGACATTATTTTCACTAAAGCGTCGAGTTTCCTTTGTCTCCGTCTGACCGTGACGCACTGAGTCGAGGTGGCCGTGACGTCACTATGACCTATATGTTGACTATATATCGTCTACGTTTACCTGACTGTATATCGTCTACGTTTACCTGACTATTTATCGTCTATACGTTTAACCTTACTGTATATCGTCTATACGTATATCGTCTATAGGTTTAACCTGACTGCATATCGTCTATAGGTTTAACCTGACTGTATAACGTCTATACGTTTAACCTGACTATATATCGTCTATAGGTTTAACCGGACTGCATATCGTCTATACGTTTAACCAGACTATATATCGTCTATATATTGAATCTTGTGTCGTCGTCGTGGTTGCTAATGCTAGTCTGGTTGTGTTGTGTCTCCGTAGCTCGGCTTCCCGAGCACCGCGCCCGGCCTGGTCAGGTTGATGTTGAGCAGCTCCCCGCGGCCCATGAGCAGCTCACCCCGGCGGACAGGTAGACCCAGGACGAGGACGAGGACCTGGAGCCCGACTAGGAGGAGAGACCTCAGCTCCAGCAGCTCCACCAGCAGCACCACAACAAAGAGGTGGGTGGGTGGGGGAGGGGTGTGACGTCAGCCGCCTGAGACGCGACCTTGTGTTGTTGTTGTTGTTGGACCCTTTTTAAACCCTTATTATTACCCATTATGTGTCCAATCATGGCTGGGGTATTTGATTTTTAATTAAATTTAAATAATTACATAATTAACATTTCCCTATCTCCTGTTATTTGTTGGATTATCTTCAGATAGCAGCAGAGAATTAATTGTCAATTGTTTTAAGTAGACAATATGCCATATTTAGGGGATGTTTTTAGTGCAAGGATTATTATTATTTTTTATTAATTTCATTTTTAATATTTTTTAATTTAATTTATTCAAACCCTGTTTTAAAAGCAGGCAAGTACTTTTTTTTAATTATTTTTAAGTGGACCAGGCAGTGCTTTTAGGACTTGATGTTTGTAGACGTGTACGTCTGGCTGTCGTGGTTCGACTGAACGGGGGTCCTGCTATACCAGGAAGTGTGGCTCTACTGTCAATTTGATCCAATATAGAACAGGAAGTTAAACAGGCAACACTCCCGCCCCCTCTGCAGGTGACGTCCAGTCTGACAGCCATGGGAGGCGGAGAGCGCTACAACATTCCAGTGTCGCACCCTGAACGCCAGCTGCCAAAGAAGACCAAGCAGAGGGGCCGGGACCAGGGCGGGGTCATCGCCGCGGCGGCGGCGGCCGCGGGCATCATGGGCGGCCTTCACACCCACCGGCGGGGGGACAAGAACCCCGCCTACCCCTGCTCCCTGGAGGCGCGGCAGGCCGCGTCGGCCGAGAAGAAGGGGGCGTCTGTGCGCTTCGCCGCCAGCTACGACCACAACTGGGAGGGCGCGGTGTCCCACCTCAACACGCTGCTCGCAACGCAGGGGAGCCCCAAGTTCGCCGGGCCCAAGTTCAGCGAGCCGCCCTCCCCCAGCCTGCTGCCGCGGCCCCCCAGCCACTGGGTGTCCTTCCCCATGCGCTCCGGCGACAGCCGGGAGCTGATGGCCTTCCAGCTCAAGAGCCTCCTCAAGGTTCAGGCCTGAGGCGGACTCACCTTTGACCTTTCACCCCCTCCCCCCCCAACCCCCCCACCCCTCTCCTCTTTAGTTCGACACGCCAACGCATGAACTGAGGCTCCGTGGGGGGGGCCTGTCGCCCGGCAGCAACTCAGCAGCGCCGTAGCGGTCCGAGGGACCCATCGTTGGGGGTGGGGGGGGGCATTGGGTTCACAGCCCGGTGCCACACCCAGCCCCCGGTGGTCAACACCCTGACCGTTACCTCTCTGCTGCCTTGCTGCTGGGCGACGGCCCCCTTGCGGAGTCTGTTTCCCCTAACGGACGATGGACTGGATTCCCTTTGTGCTCCTGCTCTTCTGTTTTGTTTTGCTGTGGCCCCCGGGGGCCCCTCTCAGGTCCTCACGGTGGTGGGGCCACAGCCCGCGGAGGCTCTGATGCTAATCCACGTGTAGCATTTACTACCCCCCCCCCTCATACTTAGCTCAGCTGGTATGTTTACCTTTTTTATTTTTGACCCAGTTATTTTGACTTGTACCTTTTTATTCAGAAAAGACTCTTTAACAGGGATATGGGGAGAGATATAGGAGGAGGGGCTTGCGTATCACGAGGTCCAATCAGAACCCCCGGTACGGAGGGTTACCAGAGACGATGGCGCCGGCCCTGCGACCCTCAACTCTTGTGTTATTTTTAAAATGCGCTGTGCGCACTGCACTATGGGAGTTGAGCTCGCACCCGGGCTCAGTCCTCATAGCTCATTATTCTGTCGGTGTGCTTGGAGAGTGAGAGTGAGTGAGTGAGTGATTGTGTGTGTGTTGACAAAAACAGATGTGTGTTGTTCCGCCGTCTCCTGAGGCGGACAGATGGGGGGGGGTCCCAGTGCCATATCGAGCCACGACCTGAGCCCCGTCAGAACTGTCGTCGTCTCCCTGCCCCTCCCCCTGCGTCACCATGGCAGCAGCGCAGAGCCTGCGGAGGCCAGCGGCCTTCGGGCCGCTCGTCTGCGCTGCTGCCGAGGGTCACTGGGGCAGGCAGGGGGGGGTAGTGTGAGATGACCCTGGGGCCCTGCTGGAGGGCAGCCCCCCCCCCCACCCCCGTGTGGATGTGTGGATGTTTGAAAGAGTGACTAGTGTGGCCATCCACAAAACGTACAGAATTTCACTGCCGCCCCTTCCCTTCTCTTGCACTGCAATCAAGACGCGTGGGGTGTAGACTATCCCCCCCCCCCGGGGGTCTCTGGTCTGGTGAGCCCCCCATACACCCCTCCTCTCCACCCCCCCCCTCCCCCCTCCAGACAGCAGCTGTAGTCCGCCCCGGCTGGCAGAACAAAGTACCAGAGCACGAGCTGCGAAGAGCCATGTATATAACGAAATGTATAAAAATACTTGTAGCATATGTACATTATGCAGGGGGGTTTTCTACCGCCCTGCTCGACAAAGTATTTTTAGTAATAACACTGAATGTACGGCGCTACGACCGCCTTTACTTCAAATGCTGAGAGTTATTTTTGTTAAAAAAAAAAAAAGAAAATCCTTGCTTAGCGTTTGCTCGGCACCCTTCACTGGTCTCTCTCCAGTGGGCTGCACCCTGCACTGGTCTCTCTCCAGTGTCTGCACATGTGTTATTTTCTACAGTGTAGGGTCACGATGCAGGAGGTGCAAGATGAGCTGATCTAAACCGTAAACCATTCGACCTCTTTCGGAGACTTTTGCATGCATGACCGCCCCCAAACCCGTGGTTATGATTATGCTGATTTTAACTGATGTATTTTAACATCGGCCCCCTATTGGATGAGTTTTAAATGCCCGGTCTAGTCTAAGTCTAATTTTAATGTCATTGTTGTCAACTACTAGAACGCAACTTGTTGACTGTAAACCGTAACCTTGTCCCCACATTCTAAGGTAAACTTGAGCCTGATTTGCACAGTATTGTAATGTTAGTCTGATGCCCCCCCCCTCAGTATGCTGAAGGGGATTTTATTTTGTACCTGAAACGCCAAATTCAATCCTCAGTTTACCTCCGCTAGCTGATATGACTGAATTTGGTGATTCTTGTGTATCTGGTCCCACTGACTTGTGTTAATTATGTTATGAAATGTCTGTCATGCATGCAAAAGTCTCAACCAATTTAGAAGAAAAAAAAAAACAATTGGCTGTTAATTTGTCCCCCGCGCCCCCCCCCTTTTTCCAAGTCACCGATTATCAGAGAGCTTTGCCCACCATGTACAATTCGGCTTTAATTCGAAAAATTTGAACAAAATGCACTATTGATTTAAACAAAATATTTATAAAAAAAAAATAAATCCCCTCCCTTACCCCCTAATGTGTTGTCTGCCTCTTGACTTGAAACGATGTAAGTGGATCGCGGTACAGCCAGGTCTAGTTTAAAGCAATATTGAGATAAATTAGCAACTATGTATTGGGATTTGGTATGTTGATATATATTTAATCCAGTTTTGGATTAGAGCTTGACATATTTACGTTAGTTATCAATAACCCAGAAGGGCTGCTTACAGCCATACTCGGCTGCTGTAGTAGACTACTACTACTACTAGAGCCTTGCTACCAGACAAATGGAAACAGAAAAATCATATGTAAGTGATAATGTTCATATAATATATTAGGCTACAATATAACGTGGCAGTGTGAAATTAATTGTGCAGGTTTGTAAAGCCTACACAAACCATTAATTAATTATTCAAAAAGAATCACAGGTGGTTCAATATTACAATTATGTTGGTGATTGGGTGCATGCAGGCGACCGGGAAGGCATCATTCTTCAGTGATGGGTAAGTGGATTTATGGTTCTATTGCCCCAGACTAGGAAATGTAAAATGGTTGGAAGCAATTAAACAAGAGTTAGACAAATAGCTATAGTGATAGTTTGAGATCAGCTGAAGAATAGCTCATCTGTTAGAAGTTGGAAAGTGTGTTCACTTAATAATAGTAG
The DNA here is from genome assembly GCA_027123545.1 of Trisopterus esmarkii. Lineage (NCBI taxonomy): Eukaryota > Metazoa > Chordata > Actinopteri > Gadiformes > Gadidae > Trisopterus > Trisopterus esmarkii. Next base: position 147,384 of record JAOPJL010000141.1, on the reverse strand, counting down.
TAATAACCAAAGTGTTATTGACGTTATTCCTTCATCTAGTCAATCGAGACGAGCTGAAACAAATTGAGGCTCACGCCGTTGGACTCTTTAGTCTCAGCTTTGATACACATCGTGTGTATATATATATATATATATATATATATATATATCGGCGTATCGGCTTTTTCATGACGTGAAGATGGGTTCAAGCATTGTTGATAGCATGTAGCTTCTACCGGAAGTAAACCGCATACGCGTTATGTAGCTAGCAGCTAGCAGCTAGCCTCCAGCCTCATATATCCAGCAGCTAGCCTCTAGCCTCATATAGCCAGCAGCTAGCCTCTAGCCTCATATAGCCAGCAGCTAGCCTCTAGCCTCATATAGCCAGCAGCTAGCAGCTAGCCTCCAGCCTCATAAACGCACACAAACCGACCCAAACATCCGGTTTATAACCAGATTTCCAGTCGCTTAAGCATTTGAGCGAGCCAGTGACAAATAGTTTGAGCCAGTCTTCCCTTTTAACAACGAAACGAAATGACCATTTGATGTAGGACATGATCGTCCGTGTTTAGGACAGGCCTGTGGTAAATGTAGGACTAGACAGAGATGGTGAAAGTTAGTTTCCCTGATGATATTTAGGGGTGGGGCTCGGTGCAACTCCCAGGAAACTTCTGACAGCGACAGATACGATGACTAAGGCAGGGCTAGAAGCCTTACATGGTCTGTCAAAAGAGGGGCTTGGTGCAGCCGAATTATAAACGAAAACATAATGGTGATCCGTCTGTGGTTCTGTGGTGCTCAGTAGGATCCAGTGTCTCGGGGGTACATGGCTGTTAACAGTTAAGGAACCACTGAAGAAAGTGGTTCCTTAACTTTCTTCTAAGTCAAATACTTTGATGTCCGAGCAGGATAAATTCGATACTTTAATGTCATGTCAAAAACATAACATTGATAATGAATCGTTTACTTTAACCACTGATCAGTTACAGCAGACGCTGCCTGAGGTGTCAGTATTTTATCTGAAACAAGACTTTCAAGTCCAAGAAGTTCAAGTCGATCGTTGAATTTGTCCATTTATTGCCAGATACAGAAAGCATTGAATACAAGTTGAAGACCACGTTCTTCTCCCAAGACGCTACGCACACTTTGCACGCAAAGAAGTAGAAAAAACAGATTCAATGCTTTGCACTCTACCGAGTCAAACTACTAGACTCCAGATAGAACCCAACAGAACAAACTAAACAAAACAGAAACACGTTAAGTAGAAAAATATCACTTTGGTGAAACTGCGACCACTGTCGTCACACACACAAAAAAAAAATCCATTAGACCAAATAATCCTGACTAACGTCCGGTCCGCTCCCACTTATTAACTAACTAGTCAGATCACCGGAGGGAGGGGGGGGGGGGGCACAGAGACTAAAGGTGTCTGTGGGGGGGGGTCCGCCAGGCCCCTAGCGACCTGGGCCCCTGCCAACAGACACGGCTAAAAACACTGAGGGGCTCAGCGGGGGTCCGCCTGGCGTCCGGCCCAGGAGCGGGAGCGCGAGCGCGAGCGGGACAGGGAGCGGGAGTAGGAGCGCCGGGAGCTCTGCTTCTGGTGCCCCCCCCCGGAGGAGGGGTGGAAGTCCTGCACCGGGGTGGCCGAGCGTGACGGACTCTTCCGGGCCTTGGGCCGCTGTCGGGCGGCGGGGGAGCGGGACGCAGAGCGGCTCCGGGACCCGGGCCCCTGGGGGGGTCTGTGGTGGTCCCGGGGGGGGCCTCGGTACCTGGGGGGGGAGAGGGAGAGGAGTCAGGAGGACCTTGGGGGTTAGAACCTACAACCTTTCGACTGGGCAGAACAGAAATAATCGTCGTCACGTAGGAGGAGATCATGCGGTGGCTGTCGTTTTCCTGGAAGGGACATTCAGCGAAGCCCATTGGTCAATGAAACAGCCCACTTCACACTAACACTACACTCTTATTTCTTTAAGTGTACAAACCCCACTCAGCAAACCCTTGTGTTAGAACTAGGTCTGCTGGTGTGGGGGCAGACCTACCTTTCCTGGTCGGGGGGGGGGCTGTGTCTGTTGCGGCCAGCGGAGCGAGACCTGGAGAAGGGAGGGGGCGGCATTAGTCCACCAGTGGACATTAGTCCACCAGATCTGATGGGATTTAAATGACTGACAAACGCTTAACCTTTGATATCTCCACGTATATATACATGTATACTTCTACAGTCAGAATTAGAACATGTGGGGCGGTGGTGGCGTTAGCGGGGTTATGGTGGCGTTAGCGGGGTTGTGGTGGTGGCGGCGTTGTGGCGGTGGCGGCGTTAGCGGGGTTGTGCGTGGTGTGGTGGCGTTAGCGGGGTTGTGCGTGGTGTGGTGGCGGCGTTAGCGGGGTTGTGACTCACTCCCGGGGGCTGTTGGACCTGCGCGGGCGCCGGTCGTGGCCGCGGGCGTCTCCGTGCCCCCGGCTCGGCGAGCGCCGCCTCTCGTAGCTGCGGCTCCGGGAGCGTCTCCGGCGGCCCTGGCGGTCTCCGTCGTCGTGGCGGGAGGACCCCCGTGGGGGCGAGTCCTTGGTCTTCATCTGGTTGGGCGCTGGAGGAGAGGGGGGGTGGGGGGAGGAGGGAGGAGGAGGGAGAGGGAGCGGAGGTCAGCCCAGCCAGGCGGGGCTAGCCGGCTAGCTGGGCTCAGGCTGGGTTCATGAGGAGGAGGATGATGCGTACTCTTGCGGTCTCCCTGGGCGAACTGGATCTCGATCTGACGGCCGCAGACCCACTTGCGGTCCAGGTTGTGGAGCGCGTCCTCTGCGTCGCGGACGTCCTCGAACGTGCTAGGAGGGTTAAGGCTTTTGGTGGCGTCAACACAGGAGCCAGACACGCCGGCACCGGCTTTAAACCCTCACAGCTTCATGAATCAATCACCCGCCGTCAATCAGACGTGGTTTGAGCGGCGGTGCACGTCGCTAAAGACCACAGTGTGTGGATCAATATGTTCACTAGAAGGTAGTAGTCTCGATAGAAGTCTGATTGGCCAGATTTGGAGTGATTTAGGTGTGAAGAGACAGTAAGACAGTATGGAGTGGCAGAGTCCTAGAGATGGGATTTGGGTAGGATACAAAACACTTGACTTGTTACCTTTAACATGCTTGACCTTTGACCTTGACCTTGTGCTTGCTCTTTATTGGCTTGGCAGAAGAACTTGACTTGATTCCTGCTTGTCTTTGCCCCATAAACTCTTTGCTTTCATTCTTTCTGTTCCTGGGGCCCATCTCTCTGTCTTTGTCTTCATGCTCTTGGTCTTAACGGGGCTACTCTAAACTGGACGGCTTCCACTGTATCTGTACCATCTCTGAGGCAACAACAGAAGAGATCAGGGTTAGCCACGTCATCCCACAGCAGGTCGCTTAAACATCAGTCATCCTCCTCTGCTTTCACCAACATTTACATGATTTAGATTTTTAAGGGCATTTATCCAAAGCAACTTAAAAAAAGAGAGAAAAGAGTACATTTGTCAGGAGATAGAGAAACGCTCTGATCTCTGTGGTTACAGTAAGGATGTTGACAGAACCAAGTGCCAAGCACTAGCCATCACTAGGTTAACCCATTCCCCGTATACACTAACCATCACTAGGTTAACCCATTCCCCGTACACACTAACCATC
>JAOPJL010000136.1:29208-39524 GCA_027123545.1 Trisopterus esmarkii | reverse complement strand
CTCACGCCTGGCTTCAGATAGCGTTTCTCTTATGGCGTCTTTTCCCTATACTGTACTGGCTTGGTGCGGCAGCCCGATATATTCCGGTTGTTTCAGGCGGCCACGGACACAGTGATATCCGCGCTGATGAACTCAGTTTGATGTTCAATATTCCCCCTTTTTTGCTTCCTAATCTCAAAAGCTCCATGAGAACCGATTTATTTCCGATTAGTCTTCTTTTACACATTGGACAACGTTTTCACACATATTTACCCGCAGGCCACACTATGTCATTGATATATAGAAAAAACGTGTTAAATATCAATATCAGTGATCGTATAGTGTGAAATATTGTCCAATGTCTTTGGACAAAGACTAGTCTGAAAGAAATCTGTCCTATTTCCACAAGCATGCAAGAGAATAATGTCAAACTAACCTTACTGTGCTGTGCTTCTATTAAACCTTCATTACCTTTGTAAGGAGGCTTGTATAGTTAGAGGAAGGAACAATTGATAATCAGGCTGCTGAGAACTCTAGCCGTACTCTGCGTGCATGGCCATGGTCTCAAACTAAGAATGCACAGCTTGTTGAACCTCATAGGTCTGGAGTCCTAACATTTGAGAGAAAATGCTTTCTCCAAATAGCAGCCAGGGCTGAGGCAGCGCAGGCGGCCTGGCGGCGGCGGCTCCCTGGGCCTCAGGCAGGGCTGGGCACCTTTAAACTGCTAGTGGAAACATAAATCAGCACGGCGAAATATATTATTACTATTGCAGATATACAATAAAATAAAATACAGATACAATAAAATAAAATAATCTTCAGGTTGAAGGTTCTGAGTTCGAAGCTCAATGTCTGTGGTCTGCCTGTTGGCATCAATAAGCAAGATGCCTTCCTTCATATTCATAATTTTTGTATGTACTGTATATTGCTTTGGATTAAAGCCTCTGATAAAGATTTTTTTTACATGTATATATTCTGTTTTCCTTCCCCAGATGATGTTGAAGTACAAAGACAAGAAGTGGTACCAGCTCTGATGTCGGCACAGCTGAGAACCTCAGACTCTGTAGCAACACACCCCACTCTTTTTTTGGCACACTATCATCGATTGGGATCACGTTACTTTGTTCAACCAAGGAAATGATGAGGATTGTCAGACAACTGCTGAAAGGGGGAGAAGTGAGAGGGAAAGAAGAGGAGCATTTTTTTTTTTTGCATTTTGGGTGGATTGAGGATGCTGTCACTGCAGGGAGCAGAGCGGTAGAGAGCCATTCACATCCATGAGTAACGCACTCGTATAGAGGAGTATACATTAATATATGAAATACTGCTGTTTGATTAAAACGGAAGGAAGACTGTTTTTGTGGTGGCCTGATTGATGTTGTTTTGTTTATTTTATGGTGTCAACGGAAGATATTTTGAGGAATAAGTCTGATACGCCCTCTATGAATCTAGTCAATGCAGCACTCCCTTATGTCTTCTTAACCTAAGCAATGAGTGGATGGACGAAGAACAGTTTGACTTAGCTTTTTCTTTCCACATGGTTTGTGAAGTTTTGACTTTGTTCTTTGAAAATTATGAATATTTATGTATGATTATTATTTTTTTATATGGTTCTCTAAATTAGCTTAACACTTAGAAGAACAGAGAGAAAGGGACTGATGAGGTCATCGCCTCTTATCCAATAGGGAACGAGCGGTGATGACCTCACCATCCCTCTTCACCCAATTAGAGCTGGTTGTTCCTTCACAGACAGTTGTTGCTTCCACAATCATTTCCTTGTAACTTGATTAAGGTATGAAGATTTATGAAAATTAATTAGTTTTTATGGCTTTATTTAAAATAGTTTTTTATTGGAACATGATTGGTCCATAGAAATTAAGTGAGTTGGGGCATTAAATCAAAAAGAAAATATTTTTCTTTTTCAACTCAAGTGCAGAGACATGGGGAGAAATCAACCCTCGGGTTTAGAAGAGTTTACACTGGTTTCAAATGAGTCGATACACTGTTAAAGGAAGAAGAGAAAGGCAGTTGGCCTGCTGTGAGGATATCAGTATCCTGCCATTATTTCTCCTGAACGATATCCGATTATGCAAATTGTATATTTTGATTTTGATTCTATACATTTTTGCCAGAATTATTCTTAAACTCTTTGAATATGTTTATTTTTTTGGACATTTTATTTACTTAAAATAGTAACTTTGTTTTCAGCATTTTGTGTGTGTGTGTGTGTGTGGGTGGAAAAAACGAAGCATGTGACTCTTACCGCACAATGCAAACGGTAACTGTCTTTGTATCCATGGCGACCATGAGAAATTATTTTTTAAAAAAGAGCAACAAAGTCTTGCTTCTAAACCATTTTCATATATAACAGTTCTCCTTTACCGTTGCCTACCATGACTCAAGGCATATATACTAGCCTCTAACGATGTGTGTATCTGTATTTGTGAACATGCATATATTCAGGAATATGTGTATGGACGCCAATATTTATAATATTACATAGACACTATATTACAATAGATTTGTATTTTATTTTTTGCTTGACAGTGTTTTTATTTGTGGGATTTGCTAGACTTCTGTGGTCGAGCATACTTTATGGTTTTGTTTGTCACCAGGATATGCTGCCACATTGTGTTGATTGCAGGAGCAGTGTCTGGTAGTCTTGTCATTTTATTTTGACAAAAGCAACAGGATTTTGTGTCCCCCGATAAACTGCTTAGGCCTACACATGCAGCGAGCTAAGCTGAGAACCACATACAGATAGACACGCACACAAGCCACTGTGATATAAAGGTACGTTCACACCAAAAGCCAAGCAAATATTGTGTGAGCAAACTCACGCAAACCGCAAACATTTTCCTCCGAGAGTGATGCAGAATCAAGCAAAATTCGCAGCAAAGAATATTTGTGCGAGGAGAAATCGAGTGAACTGCGTCCTTTGCGCCTTGTCTTCGCTTATGGTGTGAATGCACAGAAAGATGGCGGCCATGTTTTGTTTGTTTCAGACACCAAAGAGTAGTTTCACAGTTGTCTTGACTTTTGTCTTGACTAGTTAAGATCACACCTGGGTAGGTGAAGAGGTAGAGACCAACATGGGCAACGCCAATATCCACCGTCCAAAACAGCTGTTTTGTTTTTTGAAATATCAGATTTTGTCTTTTCTTCCAAAATATTACCCATGCATTTGGCTCGTGATGGTTAAAAACCCTGTGCTAAACTATGATTTTCTAGGTTATTTTGGTTTTAAATGTAACATTTTAGAGAAATACGTTTCTGCTTTTAGTTTTATCCAAAGTGGATCAAAACTTATTTTTTTTTTTTTTTGAAAGAATGGCTAAACAATTTGTCTTTGTAGCTTAGGTACTCGGCCTACTAAGCGAAATCCCGTGAAAGAGAAATTGGGTGGGTTTGCACTATGTTTTGTACTTAAAATAATTGTGCTATGTCTTTTATTTCTAAATGTATTTTTCTTCTTTTTGCTTTGAAAGGACCAAAAACATAACGGAACCTATGCCTCTATATGTCATTTGTCAGTTATGCTGAGCAATTGCGTCACTCTCAGCTATGATTTCAATGTGAGTTTTATTCATATTATTATATATTTCTATACTGCAGAACAGATATATAAATATAAATATAGTTTTAATTTAAATTATATACACAACCTGATAACTTTATTGTAATTTTCTTTGCGATCTAAGAAGAAAATAATCTCATTATTAGTGTCCAAACTGTAGCTGTGCATATTTGCCATTATCCCACCTTGAGACAAAGCGTTCTTCTTCTTGGTAATGTATTGACCATCGCTCTTCTCAGGCTCAGGCTTTGCTACCGTAGGATGCCGGTTCCTCCAACATGGCTGCCGAGGCACCGATGTGGCCTCGGACTATCGAAGTGCTTCAGTTTGCAAAATATTTGTCCTTACTGTAGGCCTACACGGTCTCTTATTGCACATTGGAGGATGCATGATATTAAGTGTTTACATACTTGAAACAGCCATGTATTATCCCTGTTTAGAGATTGTCTGTTATGGCATTTGTATCTATAAACCCCACAGAGTTTAACAAAAACACAAAGTTCTTGTCACCTGTTCAGACCCTTGCCCGGTATCATCCTCGTCATCGTTGTCCAGAAATGCCGTACTCTGTATTTATATCATTGAGTGTAAATGTTTGTTTCTCTCCCATTAGCTCCATGTAAACTCTAGCTTATAACTTGTACTTTCAAAAATTGCATCTGAAATCTAAAAGGCTTTCCGTATAGTGCAGGAAGAGATCAAGGGGCTGTCCGTCACCGCATTCATATCTCTGGCTTTGGGTATAAATATATAGGTGGAGCTGCAGTATTTTCCCATGGTAGACCACTTTTGTACAGTTTTATTAAAAACGACTTTCACATGGATGTCCGACTTATTCTGCTGCCACCAACAGTTTAGACATGATGTAGATATATAGATATTATTGTGCAATGGAAATAAATGTAAAATTAAACCTAAATCTGTCTTCTCGTCGTTTATTTGTCCACGTGTTTTGCGTGAGACTGGCAGAAACATATGCAATATACATCTACAGTAGGCTACTAAATTAATGTTGATGTGTTGGTTCAAGCGTAATCAGCGTGATTTACCCATCACTGCCCGCAGGGGGCGCCAGAGTCCAGTCACACGTGATTTACCCATCACAGCCCGCAGGGGGCGCCAGAGTCCAGTCACACGTGAATTACCCATCACAGCCAGCAGGGAGCACGAGTCACACATTGTAGCGTGCTGTACCCAACACAGCAGCAGGGGGCGCCAGAGTCTCGTCGGACACAGCGGCGGGGATCAGATCAGATGCAGCTTGCGGCTGTGCGGCTCCCGAGCGTCACACACGGGGTGCTGACGGACGGGGCCAACTAAACTTGAATCTCCCGCAAGAAAGCATCGTCAAGTGCACACGGAAAGCCAAGCTATAGGGACATTATCTCCGGACTTGTGTTTGCATCATTGGATTTAATTGTAGGCTAATTGTCCTTTTATTTCCTGGCATTCGCGATTGTTTTCAGTTTGGGTATTAAAGCCATCGAGTTGCACTTACTGCCGCGGACTATGAATGAAACAAAAGCGTCTTATCCCGTCTGAGGACGTCTAAGTATGGTAAAACCCTGTTTGGTCTTCTAACCTGATGTATTGTTAGAAATTGGATAACGACGGATGTTTTTCATGAGGAGTTGAAAACGAGTTTGACGTGTGGGAAATCGGATGGAAGTGATCATAGTTCAAGTTACCTGAAGGAGGCTTGACTTCATCATGTAACTTCAGTGTGGAGATGACTACGATGCTCGGTGCAGCTGCGCGCTGGTCTTAATGGTTGTCCACAGACAACAACCAGTACGGCGTGTGTTCTCTCTAACTTGGTCTTACTTTGGGACAGGACTCTCATGTGATTTAGTCCCGTTAAGACGAGCCGCCTCGGGCTCCATCCTCTCTCACAATGACTCAAGGAGCAACCCTTGTGTTTGACTGGCTGTCTACCTTAAAGCTGGCTCAATATGTGGAGGCGTTTGTGGATAATGGATATGACGACTTGGAAGTTTGCAAGCAAATTGGGGAGCCGGACCTCGATGCCATCGGTGTCCGCGTAGAGTACCACAGACACCGGCTGCTGAGCGCCGTGGCGCGGCTGAGAGAGGCGGACCACAGGAAGTCCCCCGGACACTATTTCACCCTGGAGCCGCTGGACCCAGGTGGCTCCAATCGTCCTGCTCTCCTTCAGCCGGAGAAGGAGAGGGAGCTGTGGGGAACCAGGAGGGAGCTCACCGGGACCTCGGCCTTCAGGCACCAAGCCTCCTGCCCGGGCAACCACAACCCCAGGTTCACCGATTGTAATGACTTCGTTACTTATCCCAAACTGAAGCTCAAGATACTGATCAGGGATAAACTGGCCAAAGAGGGGATCAACTTGAGCAAAGCACCTTATACCCACAAGGTAAGACAAAGTTTGTATATCTGTGTCGCAATGTGCATGCCACACTCCACCTTGGTGACTGATACTTCCTCCAGACAAGGATGCAGGGTGGTGGTGTTGAAAGCCGGTGAATTGTAAGGATTGTAAACAATGATACATGACATTGTTGATCCATGCTGCTATGTAGGCGATCCCCATGAGTATGAGTGGTGATGGCTGGTCTAACCCATGCACATCGATTGCTCAACGCACAACAGGTGGGCAGCCTCAACCAGCCCCAGCGTCCCATCAGTCTGACTGGGCCAGATGAGGCTGCCTAGACCAGTCCTCACCCGCAGACACTACACATACCCATCCCACCACCCTTCCCCCCCATCCTTGAGTGGCGTAGGCGTCGCTGGCCATGGTGGTGGTGGCAGGGCTGTCTGGACGGCTTTGGTTCAGATGGTCTGCAGTGGTAGCTCCTGGGAAGGACAGACCTCTCCCAGGGTGACCAGTCCTCCCTGTCTCCCTTCTGGAGCATGGGGTCTTTGGGGGCAGTGCTGGCTGGCAGAGGGGTGGCTGGGGCAGGGCTCCTGGGCTGCTGGGCTCGTGGGCTGCTGGGCATGGGCTGCTATGGATGTCTGACATGGAGAACACACTCTGGTGGCCATACTGATTGTTGTGAAAATTTGGCTACTACTGAATTTTATCATAAACTACAGATCTGAGTCCCAGTTATCAGCAGGATCCGAGTGCAGCCTAGTGTCAATATTAAAGTCTGAAACTAGATCCAATCATAAAATATTGTTAGTTTTAGAGGAAGTCAAAGGGATTTTCAAACTAGTAACAACAAAGGCCTTTGTGTAGTCAGTGTATTACGAGTGAGGTAATCAGCTTACAAGGTAAAAACAAGTTACATTTGAATGAGATTAGAATTAAGGAAGTCAAAGCCATTCAATATGAAACGGGACGTTGTTCTACCTGAATAGCTGTTCATCTCTGATAGAGCCTTCTACCGGAGAGCTCCCTAATTCACCATGCAGCAGACATTGATTTTAAATCAGCTTTAATTCCAAACCAGCCCCATAAACATTTCCGTCATTTACGGTATTTCCACTGAATGCTTGGGGCCACTGATGAAGAGCTAAGGTTGTCATCCGTCATCTATGTCTAAGCAGGTTTGATAAGACTCTTACGTTGATCATACATATATCATGGAGTCTAAGTGGAAATGAGACTAAGTGGAAATGATGCAATGTAAGATACATTGCGTAATTTCCACTTAGACTCCATATTATATGCATAGTCTCATATTTCTCATATTTAGTTATTAATTTTTTATCTTGTGGATATTTTGTTTGATCAGAAATGTGAAACACACACACACACACACACACACACACACACACACACACACACACACACACACACACACACACACACACACACAATTCTGCTACATATGTGACATATTGCCATATAAGTGACATATTGCTATACAAGTGACATACTTACATTTAAGCAATATTTATACATTGAATTTCTAACAACCTCCATACTAATGGGGCAATATGTCATTGGTATCTTGGAAAACCCAAGCTGAAGGTCTCTTCAGAATGCAGAAAGCAAAGACGTGAAAGTGTTGTCAGTTGGTTTGAGGATGGCTGGGATTGTGTTGAATAGCCAGCCAGACATTATGTATTATTAAAAGTATGCAGCTGTTCTGACGGCAAAGAGGAAAGGCTCTGTAGCACTCAGGGACTTAAACACGTTGTCTTATTGAACTGTGTCAAGTCCGTCTCTCTCTCTGTCTCTCTAAAAAGAAAGGTTGTTCTGTATTTATATCTCCAATGTGCGGTGATCCAGGGAGATGCTGGAACCTTTCAATAGAGTTGTTGTTTGAATCCCCGTCAACACCGCAAACTGATTCAGTCTGGGGTCTTCTGATGGCCTCTCCACAGTAACAAAGAGTCATCTCATGGATCAGGCAGCATGTTCTGATGACAGATGTTCCCTCTCTGGGGAGGAGGGAGACAGGCAGGGCCTGAAGTAGTCGGGGGGGGGGGGTAACACTGGGTGACTGTACCTTAACACACTGTAATTATGTTGTATAAAGAGAAAGCATTCATCCCGTCCTGGCACCGTTAACCTTGTTTAGTCCATCCGTAATGTACTGCAGGTTTGGGCCCCGGCCAATTGGATTGAGGCTTATTTGGCGTAGCATCACAAGTCGCTATTAAGTAGACTACTAGATTGAGTCAGCGACGCTTCGACTATGTGATGCTAAGCATCTGTTGCAAAAATAGTAATAATCATAATAATAGTTACAACGCATGAAATTGTTTTAGCTATGTATAAACATCAAATAATTATTATCTGTGACTTCATTAAAAGAGCTGGCGGAGGGCACAGTTCCATTAGAAAACGGTTGGGATTATATCTGTAAGTCAACAGTAGTAGGCAGTTGGTTCTCTTTGCTTAATATAAAACCGCACCCATCCCACATTTTGACTGTTGACTTTAATAATCTATTTTACTACGCCTACTCCTTAAAAAAAAACTCTAAGTAATTCACCCCTTTTAGCCATGCACCTAGCCCTTATGAAACCTTATCCTTAAGAAAACTAAGAAGCATTCCACGTTCATACACTGGTCCAGATTCCCTCGTGTATCTTGGCTTAGATATGACTTAAATCAACATTGTTCATAAACAATGAATGAATGTGTTCCAACGAAATGGTGATTCATACCGCTGCTGTCTGAACGGCCCTACGGTCTCCGGAAGAAAAGTTTGATTTGAGCCGACCCCCGTGTCAAAACACATCACCGCGTGGCCTTACCAGCTAAACCCTGGGTCTATCCCGCCGTCCGTCTCCAAGAGGAGGAGATGGTCACTTCAGCTACGAGCTCACTAGTGGTCAAAATCTGCCTTTCATGAATTGCTCTATATTACGTAGAGCGTTCTTATTTCAGAATAGGGTTCGGCTCCTTGAAGACTTGACCGAGATAACTGTTCCATGAGCATTCATTAAAGATTCAGACTCTACAAAGTAGTAAGTGCAGGAATGTGCTGTGACGTGTAATAGACGTGGACCAATACAGACAAACCCAGATAAATCTGTCTGGTTAAAAAGGTTCCTGCTCTCTATTCACTTCATTCTCAGGCATCTATGCTCTGAGAGAGTTTTAGATTTTGGAATTTGAGTAAACACAGACATTGTCTGTGTTTAGAAGTTAAATGCTGTTAAACAATATGTAAAGACAGAGAATGGCTGAAGTTAATTAACAATAAAAATCTTGTTTGGTTATTATTATGAACCTTTCTGTTCATAATCATACCAGCAGGGTAAAATAAGGTTTATTTAGAAAGAAATTAGGCAAAACTGAATCTAAAATGAATCTAATTGAATTAAGTGATGATATAAGCACAGACGTAAATGAAACATAAAACATAGTTCTAATCAAATATGTAGGCTAAAAGTAACTGTGTTGTTACCCCCCCACTGGCAGTGTGCCCATCCTTATTCAGGAATTAGCCAAAGCTTTTAGTTTTTATAATAATCAAATGTGTTGTCATACAATACACAAACCATTATACCAAGTACCTGCTGGGTTTGACCGGTTCACCAGTGAATGAAATACTATGCTACAAGTAGGCGTTAGCATAGCTTCAACCATGCTCAGTGGAAAGGGCAGTGCTAAAGTAGGGCATTTCCCCGGCCGCTGGTTCTTCAGAGCGACAGCACGTAGCTTTGGGCATCTGTTGACGTCTGCGTTGTGTTCAGAAAATGTCTTCAACGTACAGAACGGAGAGCCTTGCGGAGAGATGTCGCCTCAATCTGGGTGGTCTTTTCTGCGCTGTGTGACAGGTGGTCCCGCAGTGTAACTGCCTACCTGTCCTCAGCGACGGGAGGAGAAAACACTGGCAGATAAAAGGTTTCTCTCTTAGAAGAAGCGATCGTATCAGGGACGGTGTGATACTTGCCAGTAAATCATTTAAAGTCATTCCTGTACTAAAACCCATTTGAAACGTGTCAGTGCTGGGGATTCAATGATAGTTCAACATTATTATATATATTTCCCCCCATAACATCATAACAATGCCAATTCTAAAGATAATACGATTTTAGAGGAATACTTGATCCCAATGTGGATTTTGAAATATTATAGAATATGTTTCATGTCCCTTATGTTCATGAGGTTAGGCGACCTACATATTGATGACGATTCTAGAAGGAAAAAGTGACACACTAACATTTCCCCTTTGCATTCTCAGCCAGCCCTATAGATAAGCTGTGTAGCTATGGGCAGTGAACTTTATTAGATGAGCTGATTCTCCCTGGGGGGGGGGGGGGGGGGGGGGGGGGGGGGGGGGGGGGGGGGGGGGGGGGGGGGGGGGGGGGGGGGGGG
>JAOPJL010000132.1:18561428-18585439 GCA_027123545.1 Trisopterus esmarkii | reverse complement strand
CACCAATTTGCGCCGCTATTTAACAGTGGAACAGGTAGGAATCAAATGGGTTTCCCGGTAACCAGACGTCCTCTTTTGCCCGGACATGCCCTCTTTTAGAGACACTTTAAACAAAATGTGTGGCGGAATTTCAAAATCGTCAGGGATTTTATTAAAGCATCATACATGTTCACATAGAATTTTTTAACACTAACTAGTTTAGGCTACGCTCTCCCCTACTCAGTTCTGTTCGTTTTGCATTGGTGGAAGTGAGTAGGGGGAGTGATTAAGTAGAGCCTTCAGGTTTGACTTACTTAGTTACCGTCATGTTTTGTGTTTATTTTTTATTTTTTACCATTATTGTTTGGGGACAAATAGTAAATTACTCCTACAGGGGACTGATAAAGTTATATCTATTGAACAGAAAGAAACAATTGGTCATACTTTACACACTTTACCACAACAGTGGCCTCTACTGAATGCCACATATATTTTAAGCATTGGACTGAATGCCACATAAATACATAATTACGTTTTTGCATGTTTGCAACGTTTAAAAGTTCAGGGAAAAGTTTATGCCTCTACTGGTGTTGCTTAAGCCAATAGCCTTTTGAGGCAGTGTTGCTTCTGAATATTAGTGTTAAGGGCCAATAATGCTTACTATCACAGGTTATTAGGGTTGACTAAAATTAGTGAATAATATATTATGAATCTTGCCCTAACCCCCTAACCCTCTCTTAACCATAACCTTCATCTCTCCTTCGCCTAACCATAACCCCTCCCCCCCTAGATCCAGTCTAATCCAGCCCTTATCATAAGGGTTACCCTAACCCTAACCCTTTATTATTATATTTTAGAATAATTTTTTTGCCAGATATTATTTCAATATATCTGCTTGTACCCCTGCCCTTCTCTCTCCTGTGTGCCGCGTAGTGACACATGGGAGACTACATAGTAGTCCTGTGTGCCGCTGCTCACCCTACCGCATAGGGGAGAGCGCCTCTCTCTCAACCTAACCCTAACCCTAACCCTAGTATATTCTATCCAAACCAATGAATGTGTTGCTCTGCCCTAAGGCTGGAGCTGACTGGTGTAATACAATTGGTGCCAGTAGCCTATTCTTTAGGCAGTCAAGGTTTAGTAAATCATAATTTTTTAAATCATCGACAGCTTGAATAAACTGTCATTTAGGTATCATTTGTTAGGAATGGCATTGCCATCAGCCACTCATTCACTTCAACTCTCATTACTTAAAATTGAAAAAATAATTCATACACCACTGCATTTAAACAACAATCTCCTCTCCCGTCATCAAACTTCTTGCTTCACTAGAATCTTCTTTGGTCTTTACCCGCACGGTCTAAAAAGAACAAAACCCAATAAGTCAAGTAAGCATTGATGCGATCAAGGTTTGCTTTTCCTAGTGGATCCGGTACATGGAGTCATGGAGTTCCTCAGTCACATATCCCCTATATGATATGATTATCAAGAACCAACTCATGTCCTCAAATCATTGGATAGCCATTCGATAACCATCCCTGCAACGTCCTTTCCCGTGTCCAGTACAAAGGCGTGGCGGAAGCCATTTCTGCAAAGTCTTATGTCTCCACTGGGAAAGTCTTTCTTGATCTCATCATAATACTGGACAGGACACCAGTGATCGGTCGCTCCGTAGTAAAATACAAGCTGAAAAGGGAGAAAATGGTTTCCAATATTATACCAGTAACATACAGTGTCCCACAAGTAGGAATACTACACTATTTACATTACTACAATTGTTCTTTCTTGTTTTCATAAATAGGACCGCGACTGCGGGCACAAGCTCAATACTGTCTTTCTGTTGGCCGTCGCAAGCCAAGGTGGGCGGGGCCATGAATACTAATTCACCAACTGACCTCAGTTGGTGAGGCTTTTCTGATCACATCGTTTGTGTCTATTTTCTTTCATTTGCTAATGCTGGCAATCGAGGTAGAAGAACATTTTCACGATCACGTATTTCAAAAGGAAGACTAATAAACGGTTTCTCAGGGAACGAGACCTTTAAGATACCAGTAAAACACTTGCCTGGGGAATGACCACCACAATTCAAATACTGAATAATGCACCTTTATACCTGGCCCTAAACTCCAGTTTTTCAATGAAATAAATTGGCACAGGCATACAATCTGAAATAATGGGTTTCCCTTACCTTTTTCAAATTCTTTTTAATCGTCAAGTTATCTCTTTCCAAAACACCTTTCATTTCCTGACCACCCATGTACATAGCATTGGCTGAAAAAGACAAAATAGATTACTAGAGAAATAAAAACACATCTTTTCATTTTTCAGCCTTTACCTGGGGTTTGAATTTCCTAAAAAAAACAACAACATACATTCTGTATTCCCTTGAGTGAAAGCTAGGTTTTAATAAAACATACCTGCGCAGTCTCCGCTAAGCAGCTCAACTGTGGGAGCCACCACGGTACTGTCCAGGGATGGAATGCGACCAAATGCCAGCTGCACCAGGGCAGTCTTGAGCCTTTCAGGCAGCAGCGAGAGCAGGAAAACTGGCAAGTAGGCCAGATAGCGCATGTGGCACAGAGCAGGGGTCATGACACGGCCCTGAGGGGTCTGGGCCATGCGCTCGATGGTGGGGAAGAGCAGGACAGCCTTCAGGACCTGGGAGGATGATCAAGGATATTATTTAGAAAGATCATGTATTCCACATATTCTACAGCTATGCTGTAGAATATGTTTTTTTTTTTATCCTCCATGGTTATATGCAGGGGGATAAAACCCATCATAATCACTACCTTCTGAGACCCTTTTAATGAAATGGAAAGATTGATCTCTGGAGATGGACTGATGCAGTTTAAAGTGTGGAAGTTATGATATGAAATCATCATCAACGTGTGGGGGATGGAATCAACCATCAGAGGTGCTTTGTGCTGATTGGTAGTCGGCTGATAAACTTAGGATGGAAATAAATTGAAATATATTTCCACTAACCTGGAGCTCAGGATTTCTCTTCATCATGTCCAGAATGATATAGCAGCCGATGGAGTGGCCCAGCAGAACCAGCCGTGTTTCCTTGGGAACATACTTTTTTAGAAAGGCCAGTTTGTGGACAATCTGTCCATTGATCCCGAATATGTCTGCCTCTTCGACGAAAGAGGCACCTACAAAAAGAAACAAAAGCAAGAACAACATGTGGAGTGTGTGAGGATGATGACTGGTTCATGCAGCCTCACACAAGTTTTCTGATATGAATGTTGACATTCTGTGGTCAAAACCTTTCAATTTTTTTTAAAATTATTTTGTATTAATGGCGTTAAAATCAGATTGGGTTAACTTGTTAACTTGCCCCGGCCTAATTTGTATACAAGCTGTAAACCTTCACAGGTAAAGAGCTTATTTCGCATTCCACTGGCACATACATATATGCATACTCTGAACAAGGATAAACTATGTGTGGTCCCTTACCTTCAACCATGTCCATGGAGTCCGGAGGACGGCAGTGGCCCGCATGGCTCACAGCCCACACTGGATGTCGATAGCCAAAAGAAGCATGAAGAGTCTGCATGAAGGTCTTGTAGAAACCCACGAGGCCAGGGTTACCTGGAGGAGTTAGAGGTGGACAACATTCCTAAATGTCTGACCATTGCACTTTAAAAACTGCATGTTGTAGAGCATGTATGACTTACAGCAAAACAGGATATTTATATAGTCATATATTGGTTTTTGTTTATATATTTCCCCATGCATGCATTCCCACATTTTTTTCTTCTGTAGCCTACTTCTTGGCCAAAGTGAATCCGGAAAGAATCAAGAATTGGCAATAACAAGAATTCCGAATGTCAAAAATATGTAATATGCAAATACACTGGTCAGTTTGATGAAGTCTACTAATTCCCATTGGTTGATCAGGACACACTTAAGACAAGAGGATGAATCTCAAACCATGAGGTTACGGTAAGACGTGGGGGCCACTTGGCTCCAGATGGGGTTGTTAACCCTTCCATACAGTTCAGTCAAGAGTAAACATTATTATATTTACACCTGTAGATACAGCAAGGAGTCACATTCTGTTTATTCTGACAACTCAGCTTCCATGTTAATTATGTGATATGCGTCTTACTGAAACAGTTGTTGTCCATCATTTTTCTACTATAGCATGCAATTATACAGTTTAAATAATCTAAAACAGCCAACAACGAAACAACCAGCCAGTAAAATCAATATGCACTTTAATAACGATCAACAAATGGGAATTACTAGACTGCATCATGTGCCAGACCTACCCACCCACTTCATTTAAATAGTTTTTTCCATTCTTTCCATTTCCCATTCTTTACATTTGCCACCTCCATTCTGGGATTCTTGACATTCCCCATAAACAAGGTTTTTAAAAAAGTGACAAACATAATTAATAAAATAATTCAGAAATACATTAACGTGGCAATAAATACGTAAATACAGTCATTATGCAACAATAACAGTTAATAAATGGCAGGTCAGAATATGAATATGGGCCTAACTAACCAGGGATGACCAGAAACAGAACCTTGTGTTCATGATTCAGGTGAGCAGGGCCAAACTTAAGAACCTCTGTGACGGCACCACAGCAATAGATGAATTGAGTCTGTGATTGGCCGCTCGTCTCTGACACCGTGGAATCCATGTCCACCCTGTCAAACACAAGAGATTGTTAGTGGCTAATCATGAAACATTTCTCACTTAATGATTTTCTTATCAATGTTTTCAGCTCAGTTTTATCATAAATGAGATTTCATTAACTAGCCAGTATTTACATGGATTTGTGTAAATCAAATCATCATTGTGTAAATGAATAGGTGGATAGAGTTTGAAAAACCATAATGCAAGCTCCGTGACTAATAACATAGTAATAGTCAGAATAGACTCAACAACAGCAGTCCAGTTGTGTAATAATATTGATTACAGTACATAGTAAAGTCTAACTTAGTTGAGGTGATAACAAAGATAAGGCTCACGTACGTTAGTCAAATATTACATCGATTTAAATGTGTCCAGCTTATTATAACAATCGCTTAACAGCTTATTATAACAAGTACTTATTTCATACTAGCAGTACAGTACATTAACAGTAACATTAATATATCCATTATAGGTAAGACTTTTACATTTGTCATCAAGCAGCATTCGGAAATTACTCCTAAAGCCAAGTACCAAACGCACAGTTGACCTGTCAGCTTGTAGATATTAGAAATAAAGCGTTACCAGTCAGCGTGTAGATATTAGATATAAAGCGTTACCAGTCAGCTTGTATATATTAGATATAAAGCGTTACCTGTCAGCTTGTATATATTACACATAAAGCGTTACCTGTCAGCTTGTAGATATTAGATATAAAGCATTACCGGTTAGCTTGTATATATTACACATAAAGCGTTACCGGTTAGCTTGTAGGTATTAGATATAAAGCGTTACCTCAGGAGGTGACTATTACGATATAAAGCGTTACATCAGGGTACGATATAAAGCGTTACCTCAAGTTGAGACGATAAATAAGCGTGTGAAGAGGTTTCCTGGTTGTTAAGATAGGTCCCTCCCACGCGTTCTCATCTCAAACCAGAAACCGGATGGTTATTGGCGAGGGAGAGGGCGGGACTTTCAGTGCCTGCCAATTGTGGCGAGAGAGGGGATGGCTCTCCGAGAGGAAACATCAATGAGTGGAACAATAGCTTATGTTCAATGGTATTAAGTAGTGCATATGAGTGCATCCCTTTAAAGAACAACCCTAAAGCTAGAGTAAGTGTGCCATGGTGGAATAGGGCTTGTGATAAAGCAGCGAGGGATAGGTACTGTGCATGCAGACTTCTTCTTCTAACATTGGGCAATAAGAAGTGTCAAGGTGTTGTATGGGTAGGCAGTAGAGAGAGCAAAAGAGTTTAAATTAATTAATGGGAGTATTTTGTGATGAAAGATTGACTTATAAATATAATATACTGATAAATATCATGCGGCCGCTATCAGGAAGTTTGTGGGGTGCTGGCCAGGGTACACAGATAATGATTTACAGGGCAATGGTCAGATCGAGGATAGATCATGGGTGTTTGTGTTACGGGATGGCGGCAAAATCAATTCTCAAGAGACTTCGATGTAGTGCAGGAAAAGGCACTGAGAGTCGTCTGTGGGGCCTTCCGTTCCACCCGATCACAGCCTTACTTGTAGTAGAGGAGCAAGAGTGAAAAGGGAGTGTTTCATTTTTAAAGCAAATGAGGAGATGGTGAGGAAGGAGTTTGGGGAGGAGGGGGTGGCCCCTATTGTTCACTGGCTATACCGCCGTGGATTCTGCCAGTGCCGGAGATAGATCGGTGTATATTATCTTATGAGAGAACTGCAATATGTGGGCACATCGTAAAGGAAAGGCTGAGGAACACTTGGGGACAAGTACATACACATTTACACTGATGGGGCTCAAGACCCAAGAACTGGGAAGTCTGGGTTTGCTTTTTGAATCCCATCCTAAAAAATAACCTCATGGCTGTGTGGCAGGAGGAGTGGGAAGAGAAGGGGGAGGCCATACTACAGCTTGCAGGATACAGTCAGAAAGGTCATGGTGACCAGACTAAGGCTGGGGCATTGTGGACTGGCATGGGACTTGCAAAAACTGGGGAAACATGAAGATGGACTATATGGAGTGTGTAAAAAAACAGTCAAACATATCCTGATGGAATGTACTGGACTCACTCTACAGAGGGAACAGCTGTATCCAGCAGTGGGAAGCCATGGTACAACATCTGTAACACTAAAGAACCTTCTCAATCCCATTGAGAACCAGCCTGAGACCATAAAAGCTGTCCTGGATTTTATGACGGCCACTGGATTGTTCCTATGGAAATAGGATAGGCCAATTTAGGCGTTTTGGATAATTTTTATATTCTTCTTCTATTTTTGTCCTGTTGGTGGCAGCATTGTGCCGTAAAGGCATAGTCTGCCGGAAGCGACATTTTTAATCCTACTATGGCCACGCCCAGAGTGGTGCTCTGGCCACGCCAATATCCCGAAAAGACACGCCCGCCTCTCTTTCTGATTGGTCCGTCACACACGCTTTTACTGGTTTGATATTAGCTGCTATGGTTAGGGTTAGGTTTAGGGGTTAGGGTTAGGGTTACATCTTAAAGATCCTGCGTTAAATAATACTTCATTTTTTTGCCATAAATAAACATATTTTAATACATAGTATTCAAAATAAAGCCTTGTTACAGCACCAGCTAGACATGTGTATTGTAGAAATGTATATGTTCAATTAAATGCATTCCTCAGTAAAGCTTAAAAAAAAGTGAGGCAATTTGTCCATCCAACGATAATAAGAAAAGGAGGTTCACGTGTAGCATGTAGGATATATAGGCTATTAATCACTCACGATCCAAGGCAGGGCACAAAACATTTTTTCTTTTGCATGAAAAAAAAAAGTACTAATTCAGTTTATACTCATATTTTATTACAAGGTGATACATATAATACCATGTTCAATTACCTACCCGTAATTATGATAAACAATGAAAATGTGTGTTACATCCTAATCCATACAGCCTATTTCCATCAATTGAAATAAAATCATCTCATGGTTCGAAATATCATCGGCCATTCAGCAAAAGACTTCCAAAGAAAAGGAAGAGGAATATCAATGTTCAAACTTTTATGACTGAACCTAAATGATTCTGTATCCTGTATTACATCTTCCAAAAACACGAGAAATTTCTCCAATCCTCCATAAAGATGTAACTGGACAATGTTGATGAGGTCCTCAAGACCACTGTTTATACGATTCATACTCATGCCATTATATACTTCCTGAATGTTCCGTTTTGCAAGGTCTTTATACTGAGCTAGGTGTTTCTTTGCATCTTCAATGTGTTGTTTTGAAGATATCAATGTGTTTTCCCCGTCTGCATAGATTCCGTCCATCTGGGAGGCCAACTCTGGGTGTTCAGCTCTGAGGGAAGCAATGAGCTTGTCTGCCTTGTGGACAATCATCTGCAAGAAATCACTAAAGCTCTGGAATAGCTTCTCCAAAGACATCTCCCTCCAGATCTGAACCGCCTGCTCTCTCCTTTCAAGCAGAGATTTCCAAGCCTGCATTAGTCCTTCATGAATATCTTGTCCCTTAACAACGACAGCAGTTGCCGGGATTGTAAACTCTATTCCTTGAATGCTTCTAGTTACAGTGTTCCAAATGGAGTCCATTAGCCCTGAGAACCTTTGCATGGCTCTGTCAAATCCATCTGAAGTATAGAGGCGGGCCCGCTGGAAGACCTGCAGCCCGGTCTGCTTCTGATCAGATCCAGGCACAGGGATCTCCATGTTACGTAGGAAGGTCAAAATGGCTTCCACTGTGTTTTCAACAACCCGCTCAGCGTATTTGCTTAATTTTCTAATGCTGTTAGAAATGTGCACATTTAGGTCAGAAGCCTGCTGGTATATTGATTGAGAGCCAAGCTGATCAATTAATTCCTGCAGTGCATTGACAGATTTAGCAACGTCCTTGTGAGCTTGTTCCATGGCATTAGTGAGTGTGTTCCTCAACTTCATTCCACCACGATTAAGGTCAAAACCAAAGTGGGCAGTGTGGTATTTATTAATGAACTTGAGCACTGCTTCAGTAATGGCAGGCAATCTACCCTTTAAGCCTTCAATAAAATCAGCAAGGACTCTTATGTTCCAAGAGGTCTGTATGCCTAGCTTTTCAGAGTTTTTAAGAGTGGCTTTGACACTCAGAATATCAATATCCTCTCCAGGATTTGTCTGTAAATGTAGAAAAGATCGATTTTAAAAAGAAGGTAATAAGCATAGCATATTGATAGAAATGTATGCAACATTTTTTTTACTGTATCTTACCAAATACCGACTGAACAATTTTCCATGTAGCTGTGATAGAGACCTTCGCTGGAGATAAAGTCCAAGGAATCCTGATGATGGAGAAGACATGGATGCCGTGATTCCATCTTTGCGGGAGGCATAGCGAAAGCTCAAATCCGCGAAGGTTGGGCTGGTGATGTCAACATTAACCGTATGATGAGACACCCTAAAAATAAATACAAAATTATATGGAGGAAAATACATTCTTAGAGGTTGTTCTGTTAGGATTGTGTCATGCAATTATTTGTCATTTGTTTTGATATGCCCATCCACTGGAACATAATAATTACATTGATAAGGTAAAATGAGCTTCATGTTGTACAATTTTACTAAATGTTTTTTCACAATAGTTAGCAATTATAGCATTATTATAGCAATTATAGCAATAGCAATTTGAGAACTTACACAGCCTCAGCAGTTTGACGCTTAAACCTTAAAAATAAAATAATCCACAATAAGAAATACTTTCATAACTAAGATGAACACATGACACAAATTTAACTATACAACATGTTTTAGGACTTAATTCTGAGATTCACTGAAATATTTGGACAATACATATTCATATTATATTATTAATATATTAACTTCTTAAAAGCAAAGATATTAAAGGCTAACATATCGGCAGTATTTTTTGTGTATTTACCTCATATTTTGAGCAAACGTGTGTTGCCAGGCTACATTTACATCACTGTGAATGAAGTTCCAATTCCCATTAAGATTCGAGACTCCATTGTCAAATCCAAGAGTTGCTGCGGCTGCAAAAATATTATAAAATGACATTCAATTCAGTTGCCAATTGCTAATATCCCTCAATCTTCTGAATGAAAACTGATTATAATAATAATTCAAAAGAAACATATCATACCATCGAGATCATACTCCAAGAAGTTAATTGTGGAAGAGCAGGTAGACTTTGCGGCCGTAACAAGACGGGAATCCTTTTTCTCCACTTTGGCAGTTGTTGCCACATTGTATCCAGGTAAAGAAATCTTCCATGTAGCAGTGAGGGCACCAAACATTGGGATGAACACACTTGAGGGCAGATATAGGGCAATTTCAGGAATTTCCATAATTTGCTGTGGAATAGTGATGAATGGACTTTCACTAGGGAGTTGGAAGGTGGAGATGGTGATTTCATGTTTGGGTATCTTGAGTGAAAGGAAGGACATTTTTCCCGGAAGAAACTGGGTATCTATGTTATAGCTGGGAATGGACATTTTTGGCAGGCCAGGCAGCATGATGTCAAAAGCTTGAGTAGTGATGGTCTTTGGAATGTTCAAATTCTTCAGATCAACAATGAAAGGTTGCACTTGCAAGGTAGTAGATGGGACATCAAAGGCTGGAATTGAGATTCCGGGTGGTAGTATAAAATGATCAGGAAAGTCAAGGTTGTCAATTCGCTTATCAATTTTCCGTATTCTAGATGGAATTTGTTTAACCCAGCCAGGCACAGCCAGGGTATGTTGAGGGATGCTGAAAATGACACCGTCGTCTAATATTTCAGATGGTATGGAAAACAGTGTTCCATTCTGGCTCTTCGTGTACACAATGCTGAAGGACGCATTAAATAATTGTGGATCGTTTATTTTAGCGTGATCAAACCTGAGCACATCCCAGAGGGTTGAATGATACACAGGCAGTCTCAGGGACTTCAGGAACTGTATGTATGCTTCAACTGAGCCAGACATGTCCATTCGTACTTCAGCCTCATCATTGGAGATCACTAAATCAATGGCATCACTGAATGCCCCCAGTTGCCCTCCGCTATGCAAGGTGAAGGCCTGCTTCTCCCTTGAAATGGCTAGGTTGACGTTCTGAATGAGCGCAGCTGATGACTGAAGTGCATCACTGTCCAATGTAGCCTTTAGGGTTGTCAGTGGCACAAACTCAAGTGTTCCTTTAGCAGTGTGTTTCCCCAGTGTATCTACAAATGCAAAGTTGGCATTATTATGGCTGGTGTATTCCATTGTTGCATAAAGCCGCCGCAAAGAGACTTCGAGCGCAGACCTCTCGTCCAAATCGAAATGGAAGATGTTCTTCCTGCTGCGCAGCTCATGTTGCCGGTCAATGTTTGAAATCAGAAGAAATTTAAAAGCTGAACGCAAGCCATTTGCATTAAGGTAGAAACTGGCTTCATTTTCTAGATCTCCTTCAACACTGTAACCGTCCATCACTAAAACGTCTGTTTTTCCTTTAGTAGATGTGTCCAGTGACACATATGATGTAAGAGCGTCTAGTATCAAATTATGATCTATGTTACCCTTGGCCACGGAATGAATCAATGGAATTGTACACATGTATTTCAGCTTCATTTTGGAGATTACATTTTGTTTGGTCCTGGTGTTTCCAAGGAGTTCTTGATCCACTTCCACATTAAGGAAGGGTAGATTGAATTTTGCGATGTTTGCCACTGAGCTTTTCATGCTTTGTTTGGTGAGGCTTATAGCACCGTCGTGGTTTGCTTTTAGATTTTGGTGTTCCACAGACAGAGATGTAGCCAATTCAAATCCCCTCTTCCTTGTCAAACTAGCAGCTCCGTTCAGTTTTCCATTAAAAAAATCGGAAACCGAAGTTGATAAAGCTCCGAATTGTGCCACGATGTCGGACTGGTTGAAAAGGTCAGCATTCACCTGCAGCGTAATCACAGAGGACTTAAAAGAGAACTCATGAGACATATTACCCAGTGAAGGAATCCAGATTTTGTTTTGAATGGCAGGTAGAGTAATAGTAGGTAGGGTAAGTTTATTCAGCATCTCTGGAAGATGGATGACAGGCAGTTCTAGCGATGGCAGAACAAGAGTATAGGATGGCACAGAGAAACCTAAGGCTGGAACTTTAAAACGTGGTGTACTGAACTCTTTTGGAACAAAGTAGCTGAAAGCTGGCATCTCTGCCGTAAAGGCAGAAACTTCAATATTAAGGATTGGTACTGTATATTGAGGGAACTTGAACATTTGAGGAGGCTGGCTAGGAGTTTCAATATTGTGCTTGGTATAATGTTTCTTCGCTTGATTATAGGAATCCTTCAGACAAGCAACCAACATATCTCTATAATCTTCAAAGGTACCAGGGAGAATTTCACCAATTGCACTGTAAATTGGTTCAAAATCGACATCAATGCTGTGCATTTGTGGGTTCTTATGGTAATGAAGGTCAAGGTTCATATCAAATGTTTGTTGGGGAGTGGCAAGTACGGCTCCTATACCAGCATGTTCCCAAAGAGAAAATTCCTTCAATTCAGGTGTTTTAATTTCTAGGTAAGGTACTGTTATCTCTGGGACATTGAGGGGAAGAGTCAAAAAGTCCAAATTAGCCTCACCGTTTGCTGTGGCACGTAGGAACCATCCCATATCATTGTTTTCCATTGTGTAATTGTGATTGTACTTATATTGGTTAAATCTAGTTGAAGCTGCCCAACCAAGCCGTTGCTGTTCTGGATTAAGAATTAGGCCAAAGTCATGCTGGAAGTCTGACTTTCCAGTGAGTTTGAGCGGAAGAGAGATTTTGGCATTGCATTTATTATTACAATTGAACACTATTTCAAAGGGCTGAACCAAGATTTCCAAAGAGTGAGACACTGGCCCACTCAGTCTTCCAATGAGTTCAGCATCATAAAACGCTGTCAGTGCAATTTTCAAGTCTGCAACATGTGCCTCGCCCTTTAAAGAAAATATGCTGCTTTTAAGAAATGGAAGTTGAGCCTCAGCTTTTGCATCAACAATGATGTGACTTAGTATTACTGATTCGGCAGTAATGGATTTCTTAAAATGTATGGCATTACTATTCGTTTCTCCCTCAATGGTTAACGTAGCAGTGCCAAATTTGACAGTGAACTCCAGATCAGATTTGTGCGTGCCTTCATCAGAATAGTCTTGAATGGACCATTTTCCATTTCCAATGTTTTTTATATTTCCCGAAACAATACCAGATTCTATTTTGGTTTCCATATTTTGTGTCATTGTTGCTTCACTTGAGATTTCAGCCATTGGAATGTTCAGGTTATGATTGTAGGTTGTTTCCATTCCTGCTGTGATTCCACTCTGTAGTGTAAGTTTTCCCTTGTTGACCAAGTTACATGAATTCATTTTAGTAGTTATCTTAGCAGTGGTCATTACAGCTACTTCAGCAGATGGTCCAGTTATGGTCAATGATCCCTCATGATCAATAGAAAAGGCTACATGAGTGACTTTTAAAGTCTCTGTAAACATCAACTTCTTCATTCTGGGAGCTTCTACACGAGCCATGGCATCTAAGGAATAGTCAAGGAGATCTACATATGACATGCCCTTGGAGGTTAAAAAGGCAGTAAACTGTGGGGTTTTGAAAGTAGTTGTTGAGTTCTGGATAAGTCCTGTTGTTACAAGGGTGTAAAAGGGAGAGTCCAGTCTTAATTCACTATAGAGCTTGCCAAAAACTGGAAGACAAAATTCACTGGGTATCTCAGGCATTATGATCTCTGGAATAGGAAGCATTGTAATACTAAAGTCTCCCAGATTCAATTTGGGAATGTTGATCACAGGAAATTTGATTTCTGAAAGAGTAATTTCTGGGAAAGTCAAATCTGGAAGATTAAACAAGTAGAGAACTTTAAGATCTCCAAAGATTTCTTCAGGCTCAATCATTGGGATCTCATACTCTCTGATGCGGTCTATTATTGCAATTATGTTTGTTTTGATCTCTTTAAAATCAATGGTAAATGAAGGGATTTCAATATTGAAGATAGTGAATCCTGGAACTGAAATTCTATCTGGTATGCTGATCTCCTGTAGTTTGTTCATTTCTATTTTAAATTCGGGAATGGTTAGGTCAGTAAATGGAAATCTGAAAGATGGCACTACAATTTCAACCCTCTTCAGAGCATCCAGAACACCAAGCATGCCCTCTTCAATTTGATGAATGATGTCTTGGTCATTTGATATTTTGTGAATCTGTGCCATTAGTTGACTCAGCTTCTCAGAAATAAAAGTGATCATATTAGAGTAGGACTCACTCACCCTTTGAAGGTGGATGTAGATTTCATCTCTGATGTCCATTCCAAGGACTCTTTGCCTGGTGTCTTCTAAGATTTCCTTCACTTTCATCTTCATGTCAATGTAAGCTGTGGTGTTAATCACATCGTAGAACTTCTGTAGAACCTCAGCAACTTTAGTGTTTTTGAGCTTCTCAATGTATTTGATAATTGAAGTTTGTATTTCTCTTAAAAAGTCCCTAATGGCCTCTATTTTATCAACTATTCCATATGTTTTAATCTGGTCATTAAGGTAGTTTATTACTTCAGCTATTCTTTCATTAGACTTGTCCACAAATGAATTGTAATCAAATTCCCTCATTGAATTTAGCATTGATGAAATCCTTTCATTTAGCTCTTGAACGATTTGCTTCAAGTCAATTAATTTTAATTTCTCAGTTACATGATATAGAAATTGCATAATTTCATCATAGATATATTGAAACTTATTGCATAGAGTTTTTAAATGATCAACTGCTAACTGTACTGTTTTTTCAATCTGTAATTCTTTAATGAGCACCACTAATTGATCTAATAAGTCCTTCATTTTTTCATCAAGATCATATTTAACAATAAGATCCCTAATGTAGAAATACACTGCATTGAGTTTGTTTGGTATTTCATATTCATCAATCCAATTGATAATAATATCTTTCATAGACTCAATCACGTTTGTTATATCAGAGTAGGGTATGTCATAAGAAAGTTGCTGAACATACTGAGGTATATCAAATGAAATAATATCATCTCTTAAATCCTTGAAAAACATTTTGACATCAAAGGTCTCAACTATGTGTTTTAATGTAGAGATGGTTTTCTTAATTTTTTCCAAGATATTGTACTTAGCATCAAGATCCTGCAGCCAAGTAAGGCTGCTTTCTGTAATTTTTTTCAAATCAATCTGTCTTACAATATCCTCCAGAGAATTGATTGCTTTGATAATTGTGAGTCGGATTTTGAAGTTTTCATCAAAGTCCATGAGTTTATTCCCAATTTTTGAAAGTGTATTCGATATGAAATCATAAAGGTCTCCCTTTGATACAAAGTCTTTGATTGTACTAATTACATTTTGGATTTTGTGGGCAATTTCCATCACTGTTTTTCCAACGTCGGTTTTCAGATTTTCCACAGCAAGTTCCAGGTCATCTATTGTTACAGAAAAGTCCTTTGTTAAATAAGTTACCTTTTCTTTCATTTCTTTTACTTTGTTCTCTAGATCCATTTGTCTTATAAGATCATTCACCTCCATAGGTATCTGATCCAGCCTGGTTCTAAATTGGTTAATTAACGAAATGATATCAATGCTATTGACGTATTGTTGCAAAGATTCAAAAGCATTCAGAAGAGCATCTTTCACAAAGTCAAACGCAGCAGGCAGGCTCTTTATGAAAGGAATCTCAACAATATGGCAGTCACTGTTCTTATCATACTTTAGGAAACCGGAGGTCTTGAACTCTTGGATTTCTGGTAATTTTGTTTCTCTAATGTAATTCAATTGACTGAAAAGGTCTGTAAGAAGTACGCCAGAAAACTCAAATCCAATTTTTTCAGGGTCATTGTAAGTATTGATTTCCTGATTGTAATCATGACTATTAAATTTGGATTGAGACTTCCAGTTCATAGATTGTTTGTTTGGGGTTAGTAGCCCATGACATTGGTTATCAATATGAGCAGAGGACACGCCTCTTTCTGATGTATGATTGGTTGACGCTCTGCACTCATGTGAATATGCCATGGCGGCTGTTTCAGCCTTGACCAGCAGCTTGCTATAAAGTTGTCCAGTGTGTTTTCCAAATAGATGTAATTCTCCATCGCTATTGATAAGTCCATCCAGGGTGAAACTAAATGGCACAGCCATGGTGCGAATATTGCCATCAAAACGAAAGGATTCAGAGGTGACTTGTGCGTCACATATTGATTTGGAGGCAAGTCCAGCAAATTCTAATTCACAGTTGTGATTCAGCTTGACATCCATTACTCTCCCAGATGCACTTGATTTCATGTTCCCTGCCATGTCTGCATATTTGATTTGGTACGTATGTTTGATCTGATCTGCTTCTCCATTGGCTCCTCTCAAGCTTCCCGTTAGGTCCATCATAATTGGTTCAAGTCGCAGGTGTCCTTCATTGTTTAAATTTAAACTTTGGAGCTTCAAGTCATTGGTTACATCTATTGACATGACAAATGGTTTCATTTTAACCCTGATATCATGTTTGTAGTAAACATCTTCACAGATAAAGTTGTCTGTTTTGGAGTGGAGATCTGCAGTCCATAGAGTTAGGGCCAATGTGTGGCTATTTTCAGTTTTTACCTGCTTCAGTGATCCCATTGAGTTGCTGGAAATGCTCAAAATGCTTTTGTTTAATAGGAAATTAAGGTCGCTTCTTGTGCTTGCATCGTGTGCATAGCCCTTGACGATGCCGTTCAATGATGCTTCTGTAGTAGTGACTTTGACTTCAATGTTCAGCTCTCCTCTAGCTTCCTCAGCCATTGCCTTTGATAGAGATGAGAGGGTCACTCCACTCTGGTCTATGTTGCTGCTAAACACGTTCTCAAATGTTACAGGACTACACTGAATGTTATTAGTTCCACTGGTGGTTACACCATTTTGGTTAATAATTAACGAAGCTTTGTGCAGAGCGCGACCTACATTAGAGGTCAGTGAACCTTCCGAATTGACTTTGAGTCCATATGAAGTCAGAGTACCAGCTAGGAGGGAGAATGCCCTTTTCGTTGCATCATCTGCCTGGGACTCGACTCTGAAAACCACCAGTTGACTGGACAAGCCAAGCTCAAGCTTGTTGTTAAGTATTTTACCCAGAGCTGCTGCAACCACATTGCTCTTCAGCGTCACCTGTGCATCTTTGTACTTGAGCTCTGACACATGCTGCAGTACTTGATCCTGTACATTTGTCTTGGATACAATGTTCAACTCGTTGTTTGCATAGACTCCCTGTATCACGTTGTTGAATTGGATTAGCGGTGAGCTGATGCGTAAGGTGGACCCTCCCCTGCCTTCTCTGAGCTGAGGAAGGAGGATGTAGCTATGTGTGTAGGTGGCAGTTGTATGCAGTGGACCTAGTTCAAGCAACCCATCCAATGTGCCATCTCCTGTGACTTTATCAGCAGTTGAAGTCATTATGGCTGAGTAATCAAGAGAGCTTTGCAGGCCCAGGGGACTTGATACTAGGAGTTTGTAGTTTGCCCTTGCAATTATATTGTCTATCGTTCTTAAAGCTTCAGAAACGCTGAAGCTTGCGTCAATGAGGCTATGGCTAAGGGAGCCATTCACGATATACTTTACATTGTCACCCTTTCCAGACACCATCCCGGTACCTTCAACAGCAAACAAAAATGACAGTAATGTCAGTATTAACAAACAGAAAAGGTTAAAGCTGACATCTTATTCACCTTTTCTACCTAGTAACAAAGCACACATGGTTCTGTTCAATTATGCATTTTAACAGTGTGTTATCTTACCTTCAATTTTATATGACAATGGGTTGAAAGGGGACTGGGCCATGGCTTTGTACTGGACAATGTAGTTGGGTACATCCATAGTGTTGTTACCCCCGGCGATGGTGCCTTCCCAATTGTAAAGGTTGCTGTTGATCTTAGTGGATGCCTCAAAAAGACCCAGGAGAGGGACAGTGAGGTCCAGGGATGGCGGTACGGTAAACGATGGTACCGGATAGGTTTTTGCAGGGATGTGGACACCGAGTGATGGCAGATTAATGTCTGGTAAGGATAAGGTGGCGGGGAAATGCATCTCCTCTGAGGTCTTCCCTCCCAGTGGTAAAGGAATGTTCACATCCATCTTGTCCTTGTTGAACTGGTATCTGAATAAACTGTCCCTGTTAAGAAGTCAAAACACACATAATTTCAATACAAATATAAACCATCCATGTATTTGAAACATGCAAGGTTTTGTGAGGTTAATCTATTTATCAAAGTGGTATTAACATAACCCTGTAAAAGCTAGATCCAGTGAAAACTTACACTTGGAAAAACAATTTTTCAGGCAGTGCAGGCAAGGTAAGATCTGAGATGCTTCTCTTGCCCCGTAGTTTTTCTATCGAGGGGATGCTTGCAGACAACTTGTCCAGCCAAATATTACCTGCCTTTATGGAGTTCATTATGGGGTACATTGCAACAGATCACTGAATGACTGACTGAATATTCAAATAAAAATGTCATAAACAGTGATAATTGTAATAAAAAATTTAATAATTCGTCGTTAGTGAAGAATTTACCTCAATGCCTTTGGTGACAATGTGACGCAGCTTCATGTCCGTCTGGGCCACCCTTTGCTCCAGAAGGGCATCAATGTATTGCTGCAGTTGCCTATGGTAGTTCTCTATATTTGGAATCAGTTTCTGGATGTCTGAATTTGTATCAGAGTTAATTTCAACCTCAAATTTGTTGTCATCTGTGAAGGGTTACCAACAATCCAACAGAGGAACAAAAAAGGTTATTAGAAAAACGTATGAATAAGAATTATTGATGTACACATATATTTTCCGAATTCCCTGTTTGTCATAGCCATGTCAACGTTTACCATATATCAGGGTCACTTTCTGCAGGGAGTTGGTCTCTGGGAGGTTAAGGGCAGCTTCTACAGCCATGCTCACTGCATCGTCGTTCTTCAGGGTCAGTGTGAGGGCGGTGTCTGCTTTGAGAGAAGGAATAGCCATTTGGAGTTCTAACATGGCGTTCTTCATCATCTCAAGCCTATATTAAAAACAAGACATTCCATGTCAGACAGTGTCATAAAAATGTCATGGCAACTGTCAATTTACCTGAACTCTAGAATTACCTGGTACGTCCCACCAGAGTCAGCTGTGGGATGTGCTTGTTGGTTACGTCAAAGGTGACGCCTTTCATTTTCTTTCCCTTGATATTAGTGTCGGTGACAGCTAGTTTTATGCCCAGCTCCATGTCAAAATCAGGGATGTTGACCTCAGTTGTGAAAATGTTCTTGTTGCGGTTGTACTTCAGGGTGGCTGTTGCTTCTTTTGATTCAGTGCCTGGTTGATTCAGAGAAGCAGCCTAGGTTACCTCCAAAAATGTTGAAATTCTGAAATGTGTTTTAATAATCATTGCATGTACTGGGAGAAAATCCATAGAAAGTGTAGCCACAAACCAAGTGACTAGCACATCAACAACAGCTTTAGTGTTGAAAATAATCCTTTTGACCACGTCATAAAAATACCCAGTGTTTAGCATATTTCGCCTTGAGGCATTTAAAAAATAACTGAAAAGAAAAGGTGTAATGTCCCACTGTGAAATCTATGTCAAAAGTGTATATTTTCCAATATCTGTAGATGCTGAAACTTAAATTGAGTACACAGTGCTATTATATTAAAAAGCTAGAGTTTAATTATTCCATTTCCCTACCTTCTGCCTTCAAAGAGAGCTTCAAAGAGTCCACTTTATGGCGACCATCTTTACCCTCACGAAGTGTTTCTCCGGTGACGGTGGCAGTGTACTCTGAAACTTCCCCTGTGGGTTGGATCTCTATTGCAAACCTGACAGTGAAATAAAGGTTTCAAAGATCATATTATCATTTGGTCAGTGTAGACATCCATTGAACATCTTAATAAGTATAAACAAGGCTATTTTATGTTTGCTCCCATCTAATCCTTTTCAGTGTAGGATCTTGTGGGTTGTGTTTGGGTTGTGTTAATTAACTCTTCAGAGATTATCCAACTAGAAGTCTTAAACCGACATGACATAAAATCAAGATTAGCCTTCTTGCTTTCAGGCTAGGGTATTTCTAACCTTCAGTAGGCAATACATTCACACACATCCAGTGTGACCAACTTTGAAGTGAATAAGCATCCACCATCATAACACGAATGAGCATTTACCTGGTTTCTCCTGTAAGAGGGTAGTAGGGGGATTGATCTGTGGAGTTGACGTTAGGGTAACGCGCAGTAGTGCACAGCTTCAGACCAGGGAAAAGGGTATCACATTCCGTAGACTCAGCCTTATCTTCCAACACGGAAGGCCCAGTGGTCACTCCACCGGACGTGACTGAGAGTACCTTGTTGCTGATTTGGAAGAATTACATTTAAAACATGAGCAACATATACATATGTCTGTGAAGGAGGTTATAGCCATGCCATTGCTCCTTGAACATGTTTGTAATAACTGGAAGCAGGTTCAGTGCGTACCTGAAGCTAAAAGCAGCGTTTGTCTTTGGGGCAGGGATAGACAGCTTGAGCTGGTTGTTGTTCATGGTGACCTTGGCGTTGAAGGAGGCCTCATGGTGCAGGTTTGTGTGCATCTCCAGGCCTGCCACAAGAAAGTCTGGAAGGTGCACTCCCATTTGGGTAATGAATTCCAAGCCAACCGAAGGCATGAAAGACAATTGCCGCTACAAGAAGACCATGAGGGTAAGATATAGAAAATGAGAAAAGATAAATTGTTACATAATGTTAGTTTTGTATTCATTTATCTGGAAACCGTGGATTCTAGTATTTTTTGGGACTCCCTCTTTGTTTATCTTCAGATCTTTTCATTAGGTGACACCGAGCAGCAGAAACCTACCATGCCAGGAGCCAAATTCAAACCTCCTCGTGCGCCAGGGGCTATCACCCCAGCCAGCGAGAACTTGAGAGGTAAGCCAGAAGCCGTGGGCAATGACATTACATTTTCCATAAAGATGTAGTGTGCAAAGAGGTCATTTTCAGTGCTCGAAGTCAGTGCTGCAATTGCCTGTTTGGAGAAAATGTGGTGCAAGCAAGCAAGATTTTGTTATATTTTGGTGTGCTTAAGCCTCAGCAGTTCAATAAATAACACATTTCTTATTTAAAATTGCAATATTTATTAGCTTCACAAAAGGCTTTTACCTTGGCAGGTAGCTGCTTGAAGAAGGTTTGATAGTATGTATACAGAGTATCAACCATCTGCTTCACTTCACTGGACTTGACGTATCCCATCTCCCTGCCTAGGAGCGTCAGGTAGGCAGTGGCCTCGGGGGGCGGGGACGAGCCGATGTCATTAAGAAGGGAATTGAAGCTGTTCTTGATATCCAGTAGAAGGTCCTGGGGGAGCTGGATCATAAAGAGTGGCAGTTGGTTGACATTACCCTGAGTTTAATTGTATATCTTATGTGCATAACGATGTTATGATGATACCCTGTTACCTGTCTTTTCATTCTGTTTCCGTCAGGGGCCAATCGGTCCAGAATCCCTTGGAGCACCTTGGGGACTTTGTAGGCTCCAGAGTTGTACATAGAGTTGGACGCAGCTTCAGGAAAGAAGCCCCTCTCTCCAAAGAGAGCATCTAGGGTGGGCTCAAACCCTTTTCCCTCCACACCCAGCTTTCAACATAAAGATTACAAAAACGGATCAAAGGAAAATAAACAAGTTAATAAGGTAACATTAACTCTGCCATTGGGGAAAGTGGAAAAAAAAGCCAATAACAATTGAGGAAACACCCAGGCCACGGTATAAGCATAGTCATAATTTCTATATTCAAATATTTTTCTAAACATAAATATTCTTTAACAGATGAATACATCACAATCTCAAATAATTTGCACCACCATAATAACCTATGCACAAGAAATGATTGTCGTCATACAATGTCAGCCATACCTCAAAGATATCCTGCCTGAAGTCGAGCACCCTGAGGGTGGTCTCCAGCATCACCTCCTTGGGCAGTGTATCGGCCCCGTCGAAGATGAGGTTACTCTGCACTGAGCCCAGTGGTGTTTCCAGCCTGTGGTTGTTGGATGTGCTGGAGCCCATAAGCGTGGAGGACAGCTGGCCTCCCCAGGCCGTCTCAACGTAACTCCTCATTCTTCAGGAAGGAACCAAAACATTAAGGCCATGGCAACAAAACTGAATCTTAATGTAACTAATCTTTTTGCTATTCATACCATTGTCACTCAACATTGTTTTTATAATGAAAGACGGAATGAACGAATGAATAAAAAAAAGGAGTTGTTGATTATTGAACCCTCACCGCTGCATCTTAGGGTCGATGGAATTGCGGATGTTGTCAAGGTGGGTGAAAACAAAGTTCTTGAGCTGTGGCTCCTCCTCTCCTGCCAGGGAGTTCAGGAGTCGTGTGACCAGGGCTTGGTCTGCTCTGGTCATCAGGATGAGGTAGGCTGCCACACGCTGCTCCACAGGGCGCTGAGGGTTCCTCATAATCTCCAGGAGGTCCGTCTGAATCTGCAGAGTGGATTAAAGTCATGTCAGTTTCAGTGCAAAAAAATAAAGGCCCCTCATAAATGCCTTTGTGTTCCAAAGGCAATTGGAAGAGAGTGTGTGGTAAGTAATTACAAAAGTAAAAACTAAAGACGACGGGGAACGTTCTCTCAGATATTTAAGACATGAAAACAAGATTAATACACATGTTAAGTCCATATCTATCGCCAAAAATGTAACACATGGTGATTTAGCCTATGTTCCGCTGATGAAAGCCTTTGCATTTGGTGGAAATTATTAATGTTAGGAACTTATCGTCTGTGCCAACTTTCCCACCATGCATTCAAAAGACTTCCACAACAGACTCTACAAACTCACTTTTGTGTGAAGTGGTGTGCGTTTCTTTTCACCAACGTTGAGGCCAAAGTGACATTGCATATAACTAATAACTAATAACTACTCTGTAACAAGGACAGTGTAATGTAAAGTTCAACCAAATGTTG
Source organism: Trisopterus esmarkii (assembly GCA_027123545.1). Classification (NCBI taxonomy): domain Eukaryota; kingdom Metazoa; phylum Chordata; class Actinopteri; order Gadiformes; family Gadidae; genus Trisopterus; species Trisopterus esmarkii. The sequence continues at coordinate 18,562,901 of JAOPJL010000132.1, read as the reverse complement.
TTTCTGTGTGTGCAACAATTAATCATTGCTACAGCATTGTCTTGCCTGCTCACGCTCAGATCCTCCTCCTTCAATCAAACAGAAGGTGTGGAGTACATTAATACAGTTGTTCTGTTGTTACTGTACCTCCTCAGTGATGCCCATTCGCCTGAAGGCCTGAATGGCCGCCTTCTGGTTGGACGGCGGAGCCGTGGCGCTCTTGGCACACCGCAGGATGGACGCAATCAGTGGGTCGCCATCTTTTTGAATGACTCGACCCATGACACCGACTACCTGCAGGTTGAGGTTAGGAGTTCATTCCAGAAACAATGTTTCCTTCACTTTTCATCACATGTCCAGTGTGTCTTCAGTTATGTGCCATCTGTGTTGATTGCTAATTCTGTTCGCCTGTGTTCCTTATTTCAGTTCCCTGTTTCTTACTTTATACTGTGAATTATAGTGGCACTGGGCCACTTTATAATTTATACTGGTGATACTGTTTGTCCTTGCTCAAGCGTTTACTTTAGCATTTATTTTGGTTTTACTTTAGCACTACTTTTAATTGCATTGTTTTATATTTTGTGTCTCTTCTTTCACTACTGCTGCGCTGTAACACAAGAATTTCCCTTCCAGAAGATCAATAAAGTGTTATCTATCAATCTATTCTTGCCCATTTGTCAGCTCATTTTATTCATATTGTTTTGTTTTGGATTCAGCTCTGTTGTATTACAAATAGGGTTAGGGTAAAGAGGGCTTTCTCTAAACTACAAAAAAATACAAATATGCTACATATTGAATAATCATAATGTGGGACATCCTGTCAACAATATCGACCTCTTTAACACGGCTATTACACGGCTCTTCTCAATGCTGTGGAACGCTCCCTTCACTTGCATGGGCCTTCCCGACTTCCGGCGGTCAATTATTTTTCGATAATGACCGTTGCTAAGCATATAATGACTGAAGCTGTCGAGGAAAGTGAATTTTTTCACTGAGTGTTTCGTATCACTCCGCAAGTAGTCCAGTAACTTAACAACCCCAGCGTATTCGGTTGCTAAGCAACGTCAACTTCTTTGGCAGACTTTTTTCTCTGCTGATCAACACTACGAATGCTGGTAACAAATAAATTGTAAAAAAAGACACACTGTGTGAAGTAATTTTTTCGTTTTGGCAAGTAGCCGTGTAATAAGCAGGATAATGTTGGTCGAAAATAAGCCCCTTCAGGGCGAAGCAAGACCCCTCCGCTTCGTGCTGGTGTGCGGTTCGCCCGGTCGGGGCTTATTTTCCCGATAATGGCTGGCTGGCGTTCTATACATTATCCCTTACATAAGACATTGTTGGAACACATACCCGCAGTGCAAGGAAGGATTCTTCTGGGTTCACTGAGCAGTCTTCTAATATAGTCGCCATGAATTCAGAAACTTCTGTCATCTCTGGGATCTCGAGTCCACCACTGTTTCTGTAGAACCTGTAAGGTATGTTGAGCAATATCAC
>JAOPJL010000132.1:18494228-18505938 GCA_027123545.1 Trisopterus esmarkii | reverse complement strand
AGAGAGAGAGGGAGAGCAGAGAGAGAAAGAGAGAGAGAGAGATGAACGGAAGAGCAGAGAGAGAGAGAGAGAGAGATGGAGAGACAGCGAGAGAGAGAGAGAGAGAGAGAGAGAGAGAGAGAGAGAGAGAGAGAGGAGGGGGGGGTTTAGCAGGGATAGGAATGGAGGAATCATCATATGACTCATGTAACCCAGTTACCAAACTGTTCAACAGTCCATCGCTGTAATCACAGCGTGTGAACAATCTTAAATTATTATTGATTGATTAATAGCCTTTTTTTTTCCCTATACTTTACAAATATACTGTAGGTTTACACGATACTTTACATGAACATATAAAACACAAATGTGTGTTTTGTTTAATGTTTCATGTTTTGTAATATAGCTGTTCTTTTTGTCACTTTCCTCAGAGAATAAGTCAAAAATAAATAAATAAATGGACAGATTACATTTTTGTTGATGGTAATGATAAATACATTTATTTATGGAGTGATTAATGTGTTTTTATGAATTGATCCTTGTGAAGTTCATCTGATTCAACCGAAATGTTTGGATCATCTAATTCAGTACTGTTTGGTGCCATAAATGGTCTGTATTGTCATTAAGCCGATGTTAACATGTTGTTTCAGAAGCGTGTGTGTGTGTGTGTGTGCGTGTGCGTGTGCGTGTTGCGTGCGTGTGCACTGTGCACGCGTGCGTGTCTGTGCGTGTGTGTCCGGTTGAGTGGCTGGTTGTGTGTGCGTGTGTGTGTGGGTGCATGAGTAGTCGGCGTCCATACGATAGGTGTGGAAGCCACATGCCGTTCCTGACGTACGTCAACCATCTGCGCTCTCACCGCTTAGAACGTTGACATTTAATCTCACCCAAAGCACCCCCGCAGTGTGCCATACAGTACTGTTGAACACACTGTCTAGAGATTACTCCGATTATTTATTTTATCAAGGTTGTGGCTGGTGGCCACGATTAGGGACGGTGCAAACAGTGATTTAGGTCCCCGATCTATCACCCTTTGCCTTTGGGGGGTAAATCTGAAACACGCATGAGCACACGCACATACTCTAATGGGCTAATAGGCACCCTGATCAGACCATGCAGATCATGGCCACGAGGATTATAGGAAAGCAGCCTTTAAAGGAGAGCGTTGAACATGAACCTGCTATTATAGAACGTAGGAGATGAGGAGGGCGGCCTTCTTTATGCAAAATAAAGAGCTGCTCAGGGGACGGGCTCTGCATTCAGATACCACCTCAACCATCAGCAGTCTTTGAGCGTCCTTAAAGAGCGCTCTGAAATAACCCCAGCGTTCTTTGAAAGGATCCTGTGGAAGTATGCTGGAGTGTGCTGTGTACCGATGTGTTCCCCAAACAGGGGTCCTGTCTTGTTTTTTCCGGTTTTTGTGCCAAGTTGCCATGGCAAGGGCTTAATGAGCAGAAGAGCTTGTTAACCGCAATTTCCTGTTTTTCTTTGCCCATCTTCTCCATCACGTCCTTGTTTCAGATGTTCTGCTCCCTCTGAAATCTACTATCTGTCTGCGAAGGGTTAGGGTAAGTTAGTTAGTTAGGGTTAGGGCAGTGTTGTGCATGAACTAGTTCAAAATAACTAGTTCATGAACACGTTTATTTTTCTATGAACTTTGAACTGAGCTTAACGCATTTTTAACAATTTGAGAACAATTTGAGGTTGTAGTGATGGGCAGCTGGTAATGGAGAGGATTCAAATGATTTAAAAGATAAGCACAGAATACTCACTCCCACAGTTTTTCTATGGTTTAAAAAAAAACCTTTCTGAGCCGGCTGATTGGCGGCAGGTGGGCCAATGAGAACAGGCCTTACTGACTCTATCCGCAAAGTGGTGGACGAGTTCAGGTGAGTTCACTGCTCATAGCAGCCTGCCTGTCTAGAGAGGCACACAGGGATACAATGTGTTGTTATTTAGTTTTTGCTCTTTCTGTTTGACTTGAGACGTGATATCAGAAGTGTCAGCAATGCACAGGCTTCTCTTTGTATTGTTGCTGCTCCGATCAAAGCTGATATTTCAACGCTTCTGTTCTTATGTGACGCCCCCCAAAAACGATTAAAGTAAACAGAATCGAATGCGGTATCTCCGGTCGGGGCATTAGATGGTTCAAAAGGTACAGAAATAAAGCATCCAAGAGGAACGGCTGCTGCTGAACCACTGTCATGTCACTGTTTCCCATTAGCTCCAATCAACCACTGTCTAATAATTAGAGTAAAGACAGACCCTTGTGCTTTCCGACGGCCTGTGAAAGTGGTGCCACCTCATGTGACGGCGCCGTACATACGACAGCTTGTGAGTGACTGGCGGAGTTGGAATGCTAATATCCTCACCGCTGTTTGATGCCCTCCCTGTGGATTGGTTTTAGTGTTTGCTTACTCTTTAAAATATGTTTGAACATTTGAATTTGAATATTTCCGTGAGCTGTTGCCGAAACCTCCTCCCTCTCTGCAGTCCCTCAGGGTGTGATCCAGAACGGAGCCAGGATAAGTCAGGGTCTGTTCCCCGGAATCCTCCCCCTACCACTCAGCCCCTTGGGCAGCAGGACTACCATCAGGTGGGTAAACAAAGTTTACCAATTGGTAAACAAAGTTTCATCTGCATTTGGAAAAACAACAAATAAGTTGTCTGCTGGTAGTGCGTGTTGGTCCGTGTCTGGTTGATATTTTTTCATTAACATAATCACAGCACTACAGTGTGTTAAAAATAAATAAATAAATGTCAAAATTTTCCATGTTTTAGTTGTTGAATATTCACTCAGCTGCAAAACAACTTTTGGTCTCTAATTATTGAGTTCTCAGTGTCTTTCAAAAGATCCTTAGTCGCAGCCCCACTGCCAACCATCATGATACTGACATTCATTTGATTCCAAACGATGTTCTCCATGACAATCACGCTGCCATTACTGCACACGATGGACCCAGGACTTGGTTTGGAGTCCTCACACTTCCAGTGAGGAGATAGAGATGAAAATGAGTCCATCTTCTCCTCCCCTTGCCTGGAGTTCACTTGACACCGGAGGGGCTTTGAAGATATACTGAGAACCAGCCCTCCAGCCCACACAATGTCCCCTGAGGATTCAAGGAGCACCGCTAATCCCAATGAAGATACATCCATGACATGGCACTCCAGTCGTTGGCCGTTTGATTATTGCTGGAGATAAGGGAGCACTGTATCTCTCTTATAAGAGATGGGATGAGAGAACTCAAACATGTCATGAGGATATTCATTGAAATGAGTTAAGGGTGCTTCTCTCCACGTTACCATTCATCGTGTGCCAATGGATCTTAAACTGAAAGCAAGGGCACCTGGAAGACGCATTCAGAAAGTAACCGCATCGCATCACAGAATACTGAATGGGACTCCATTGATCCTGGGCAGGTCTCTTGCAATGGAAACCTGCGGAACTCTTCAATGGATACCTAACAATTATTCGCCGAAGGCGATGTGAATGCTCCGAAAATAAACAAGACAACATTTTATGCCGGGATTTGTTTTAATTGGCGTGACGAGACGACCTTCACACGCAACATTTTGCGATGAAAACAATATCCCATGTTTGAGATCTCAATCATGGGATATTGCCCAATATCCCGAGATAGTGAATCAATCAAATTGTGCCTTCTTAGGAGGTTCACGTGTAGCATATACTAAATGTGTATATACTGTGTACTTTTGGCCATTTTAAAAGAAAACAAGGTTCAATTTGACTGAGAAACTGATTGACTTAAATGTTGAACATTGTAATCTCTTTGTTAGGTAGACAAAATGAATACAGATCAAAAGCTGAATCTCTTTCGATGAATCTTGACGACTTGTTGGTAACTTGTACTCTCATTGGCTCATTCTAAATTATTTATCTGGATAAAATGTTGAAGTCAGGACTCGCATCGCTGCAAGGAAGATACTCTGCGAGGACGGAAGGGATGGATTATAGCTAAGGAATAGGTTGAGCACACACACAGGATCCCCATTGTTGTGTATATGTGTGTGTTTATTTTGTATGCGTTCGTATTTTCTTACATCCCCACACACATACACACAGATATTAGGTTTACAAAGGGACCCCCTAAGACCCTGTCAGGAATGAGAGTGGTGAAGCATCACGCGATTACACGGTCGCAGAACACACAAAATAATCTGTGACAAAAGGTTTAAACCTCTTGCATTGCATCCAAATGGCAGAAACCAGACCGGACCAGATACTGAACACAGCCAACCGCTTTGGGGTCTCTATTTCAGCCTCCGGACCCCTTGTATTTATATCCAGAAGGGGGCGGGGGAATCTAAGCTAGGACATATCATCATTGGCCAACACATTATCACTCAGAGTTCGTCAAAAATCGACTCCGTTAACTGCTGACGTAAAGGGTGTCCTTGTGCGTCTTCATTCAACGTAGGAGGTTTGTAATCCCTCCCCGGCGATTTCTGACGCCCAGGGAAAGCGCTCCCACAAATCTTTTTATCATAGAATGGTAGAGGAAGTACGGCCTTTTTAGGGTTAGGGTAAGGGTAGTAGTTGCATTGGCTGGTGTCCTTGGGGAGGGGGTCTTAAGAATGCACTTTGGTATGTGGTTTGCAGTACCTTCAAGTCTTCCAACCGCTATCCTGCTCAAGCAATCATTTGAAAAAAAACGCACACGCGACAGTAAATCAACAAGCCAATCAATGAACCCTGCTTGGGCAAAAATGAGTGACACTGCATTTAGCTGTGAATAATTGACGAGTGTTCCTGTCCTGCTGTCAGCTCGACTCATAATTGATGAGCCATAAATGCAATGTGTGGACATTCAGGATTACTTAAGTCTTCTTCTTAAGGGTTTCGTTCATGTATAAAAGAAGCAACCTTAATTTCTGAGCTGGTATATCCCTCGCCAGTTAGTTAGGCCATATGTTAGTCTCTATAAATGGGTCAAGGCTGTGTTTCTCTGGTTATGTTGGCTCCCTATTCACCAAGCATGAGTCACGCAACATTTTAACAGAAGACACCCAATTACAAACTATTGTACTGGAACCATGTATGTATACTAATATAATGGACATAATATTTACATATTTAACATCATTTTCCTCTCACTGACTTGCAGGTCAGTATTTTCAGGTTGTCGAAAGCGAAGTGACAGCGAGCCTTCCTGTGACTCCCCATTGGTCAGCAGCGACCCCAAGGACGACCACACCTACAGCACCGCCCAATCGGACGAGGGCAGTGACTCCAGTCTGCCCGGCAACGGGGGCAGCGACTCAGACGAGGACGACAAGAGCAGGATCAAGAAGGAGCCCAGCGATTGGCCCCTAGACTCCGCATCCGGCCAATTGCCCCACCTCAAGAAACGGCATCACTTCCTGAAGAGCAAGCTGCGGTTGGCCAGTGACTCTCTGCCGCTGAAGAAACGACGTGCTGAGAAGCCGCCGGAGAGCGACGAAGACGAGGAGATGAAAGAGGCGGCTGGCTCGTTGCTCCACCTGGCGGGCGTCAGGGCCTGCTTGAACAATATCACAAATCGGACAACGAAGGGACAGAAAGAGCCCTCCAAAAACTAACCGGGGCCGTTTGACTCAGGAGCCCGTCACCAATACCTCCAGGCTGAGCTGGGCTGTGGAGGCAGCATCACTTTAGATCATTGACATGTGGTCCAAGACATCAGGTGACTCATAATCATTTGTTGCAATAGCAAACCATCCCTTCCCCGAACCAACCTGCAAGGATCCATTCCCAGGGTCACTTTCATTTTTATTTTTTTTATTTTATAGCTTTGGACTTTGTTTTGTCATGTCTAACAGGAGACTAAAGCCATAACTAAACTTTCTATAATTTCTCTAATGTTGCAGTTATTTACAGGTTTCTTTAGTCAAAGGAGGAAGAGACAAAGGTCCTAGTAAAAATGACTTGGGATACTTAATTTGAAACATTCTGGAGGCTGGTGACGATCCGTACTGTCATACCTAAACAAATTGAAATGCACAATTGTGCGATTACGCAATCATGAATACGGACTTAGCAATTCCCACTTTCTAAAAAATTGTAATTTTAGAGTACAGAACTCAACAACATTATTCCCTGCCATAATTAGTATTAGTTTTAGTTCAGCTGCAATTTATTTAAAGTGTAAGTCTGGCGAAAATTGAACCCAGGGTCTTTTTCTGCATGAAAACAGATCAAATAAGCCTTTCAGACACTTTGTTGATCACCCAGTTTAGAGCTTGCCCGGAGAAACGCTAACAGCCCAAATGGCTAAGGGCCATTGGCTAGGGGCAAGATATAAAAACCCTTGAGAAAAAACTGATTCCAGAAAATGCCCTTTTGCCAAATATTTATCATGTTGTGATCATTTAGTTTGTTTACCACAAAACCTTGATTTAAAAAGTATCCCAAATATCCATTTCAATATTCAATGTCAACAATTGTGATCATAGAGAAATTGTGTCAGATGGATGTTAACAAAATTTTTTTCAAAGCTTTCTATTCTTTTTGAGAGGCAAAATGGTCATTGGAATATCATTTTCAGGATAACGTTTGGTTCAACTTTTAAAGCCTTTTGACAGATCATCATTTTAAGAACCCTCACAAAAAATCGTCATAATAAGCAATGCTAAAGTAATCAAGTGTGAATGCAAAACAAATTAACGGTGCATTTGGCACACAACCTCAATACTAATATGTTCAAACTGCACATAAAGAAACCTGCAAAAAAATATTGATTTATTTTAGTTTTCTATTTTCTTTGGCCTCTACCATCATAACGTACTAAAGCAATTCCACAGTCAGGATAATACTGTATAAAGGTTACTACGAGAACTATTAAGTTCAATTTCTTAATTTAAGCAATGTAGCGAGCAGGACTTTTTTTTAAATTGTGTTGCATGGGTTTCTGTGAAGGAAAAACAAGAGAAAAAAGGTTTTATATTATGATAAAAAAAAATCATGTAGGCCTAAGGTTAATAATGTATTTAGCATGGAGCATGAATTATTTTCCTAAAATAAATAGAGATCCTACAAAAAAAATTCTGCCTCAAAACGTTGCACTTGGTCAGTGCAAATTTCTCTCCACTTGTCTTTTTGACCTTAATGGTAGAAGATTTGGGCATTTTGTTTACCTGTGTGTGTGTGTGTGTGCGTGTCCCGACCACTCTTTTTCGCTTCCTGTGGGACTGATATTAATCATGAAACTACAAAACATGTTTTCGGGGGTGTTATGTTCACAATTGAAGCACTTGTTTGGACACATGGATGCAGACAAAGCTTTGTGTACACTACGATGTAGTTAGTGTGCCAGATTAAAATACAACAGATACATGATTGAGCACTATTTAGAAATATATCAAAACAACAATATATGATACATAGCTAAATACTTTTGGCCATGTTGAGTCAAAACTTGGAAGAAAGCTTTCACTATAACTAGTTGTTCCAGGCCCTAAAGCTGGTGTTTCATAAATATGAATACATATGACTTTATATTATTAAATATAAATAAAATGGCTGTCTTTTCTCTAACAGCATGATGCCCATGTCAACATTAAAGTGTCCGGAGTGTCTGCTTGCTAAACAAGTTTCTTGTGGGCATTCTTCCCTTCTTCCAAGTGTATACTGTGATGTTCTTGTCCCGTTGTTTCAAGTATGTGATCATTTTGTTATCACCTTTCCTTTTCCAGGTTTTTAGCACAGTATTACTTTTTTAATATGTTTGCCCTGTTGCACATAAATATCAAACAAATGTAACTTTACTATTCCAACCTTATTTATGAATGCCTCTGCATCCTTCCGTCATATTGCCAGATTGTTCAATGCGAGATATGTAAATTCAGTGCCAAAGCCTGTAATAATTTTATAAAACCTGAAATAGGCAGCACACATACTTGTTCTGTATGTTGGACAAAATTGCCAGTGAGTTGTAGCATGTCTGTCTGAACCTCTTGTGCAATGTGTAATTTACATAATATGTATTTGTGCCCACACTACTTGCCGTACGTTGTATATCAGAATATTGGGTTTTACAATATTCTTGTGATGTTTTAGGTTTATATGCATACATGGTATTTTGACCAGCATTTGATGTGGTAAAAAAAACAAAAGCCTCCTCGATATTTCTCAGAGCAGTACATTTCCATTATGTATTACACCTTATTTACGTTATTTAAGCAAAAGTAAAATTAAGAAACCACATTGATTGCAAAAAAAAAAAGGAAATGTGTAGTGCACAGTAGTGTAAAGTTTGCTCAGGTTGACTTGAAGGTCAAGGTGGCGAATGGTAAATCAAAGCAACTGTTCTACCTAACTGATGCACTGTGCATTTTGCATTGGTTACCGTTATTGATTTGCTACTGGCGTGTGTTAGCTTTGCAAATTAGCACAAACGAGAGATTCATTAACAGGCTAAAATGGCGGCAGTTTGGTGATGGCAACGGTTGTTGGTCTTTCGTAAAACTTGTCTGTTTATTTTAGTACATTTATTATATAACTATGTTTTTTTAACCTAAAATCAAAACATCTGTATTTTGGAACATCAAAGATGGCAGTCATGTCAATAGTCGTGATTTTTATTTCCTATTAAGGAAAGAAATAAGGAAAGTAAGCACATCCTGGTTTCCAACACTTTTTAACCGTTTTTGTATTTTAAGCATCAAGGATTTGCACAATTGTTAATGGTTAACCTGCCTCCATTATGTGGTTGAGCTTGTTTAGTTTTTTTGTTGTTTAAATAATAGATAAATAATGATTCTCATTATCTACCACCCCCATTTCAGTCAAAACCTTCTTTCAGTTTACTTTTACTACAACAGAAGTTAAGCTGGTCAGTATGTCATTGGCAGCTTACCCCATTTTGACCAACTTATCCCAAAGGTGAATACAAATATTAAAACCAAACCACACATACTGTAAATGGGAGTTTCAAATGGCATGGGGTAAAGTAGATATCCCAAATAGTACATGTGGATGTGTAAAGATTAAGGTTTTCATTTTAGGGTTAGCCGCTGATTTGACTTTGCCTGTCTTATATATTTTTTGTCTTCCATGAAATCCAATTTTGCTATAGTGTTTTTGTACTTCCTGGACAGTATACACCATACAAATGGACTGATTTGCCAAGAAATTGAACATTGGCCAAGTTTTCTAGTTTTATCAATCTTTAAGGCGGTCATCAAGCTAATTCGTGTTCCGTGCTCAAGCATCACATGTTTAATGAAAGTCCAAAGTCTTTTGTTGCACACTGTGTAGTGCACTCTACATGTGGTGCGCTGTCAAATCCTGACGACATGACCTTCCAACTTCTCTTTTAATAATGGAGACGTACGTTCTGTATCTTCCTTGCTGAGCGATCATATTGCCAAAGACAAACAACCCTCATTATTAAATGTAAATATCATCACTTCATCACTCTGGACGTATGTTTGTTTCTTTGTTTTTTGTTTCCCTGTGTTTTTCCCCCCCAGACAAAAAACCAACCATATACTTTATGTGCTGTTTTGTCTTCCAGTTGCAATAAAAACGAAACGTGTGGTCCCTCTCCTCGTTCGTTGTACTTTGTTTTGGTTTTCAGTTAAATGCGGGCCATCACACTTGTCTAGTTTCTGATACGAGTGTGCTGCTTCTTACGCCTTCTTAACTCTGTGGTTGGTATCAATGGCATCGGTGATCTCCAGGAGAGAACCTTTTTAATTTCGGGTGGTTGGCAGGTACCTGGTCTTCTATCTTGTAGGTCTATACAACACACAAATGTCGCCCTGTTGATGTGTTCATTGATTGTTCCATTCTGGAGCATGATCATGGGAGCAGGCTGCTATTTACCAAGCATACATTCAATGAGACAATTGGTGTACATGATTCTTATAGGTAATCCTTCACGTCGTGGGCAGTAACCACAAAGAAAACAAAGGTGAGAAGGAGTGGCCATCCCTGAGGGTTGAGGATTGACAAAATTGATTTGCAATACACGTGAGGTGGACAAAATGTCTACAAAGCTGCTAGACAGTTAAAGGAATCCACACAACAAAGAAGTCAGTAGATGCAAATGGAAACTATCTTCCTAAAAAGTTCCTTTTATAAATTTACTTGTAATTATATGAACAATGTTTATATAATTTGTACATCATTTTATATTATAGTTACGACACAATTCTATTTCAATCAGGAGTGACTAGTTTTTATGTCTCATTTAAATTCAAAGCACAGCATATTGAGCAAAGATAATTCCACTCTAGATAAGACAATAGGAAAAGGAAGTCTACATAGAACACAAGCAAGAACCACACCCCACAGACAACTCAGTTGCTATGCAACAGCAGTAAAGAAAAGGCAAAGACGAGTATGCATTAATCTATCCACTGTAACAGCACTGGCTTCAAACGCACATTACCTTTTTTTTTTTTTTCATATTGTCCTGCTCTTTCCTGTCACACCTTGCTGTAATGACGGCTCGCTAAGAAATGTACACATTTCTATATATTATGAAAGTGTGCTCAATGTGGCTCACCGACAGTGCAAAACCGTGTTCACAAAGTCAGAGTCAACGTGTAGAGAGAAACGTTGCAGGCTACAGGCTCCTGGAATGGAGTGGCGCCGCCCCGTCGTTTTTGGTGTGAACGCGCCATGAGAGGACCTAGATTGCAAGACGTTTGCACATTATATTGTGGATTTCCCAAAATCAATTATGTGACAACATCTACTGAAAAACAGCACCATGATGGAACCTGCAGGGTCTTACTCTCTCTAGCCAACAAAAAGTGAAGAGAAAAACAGAAGACAAAGTTTGCACATTGTGCTAGAGTTGCTGTTCATTTACACGTTGTATTGTTTATTCCAATGGTGTCTCCACTGTGCACAAATATGGCTCCAATATGGGGGTTGACAAGTATGCTCTAGAGTGGTCTTGGACTGTACAGAATCAAACTGAGAAGGTGAAAATTCCTTCTCACTGTCTCTCCCCTTACTTCATATTGAATGTGGTATATGTACTTCCGTAGCAGTAGGGGGCAGAAGGTTATGCCAGGCTTGGCCAGGGAAAGTTCCCCTTGTTGATGGTCTGGCCCAATCAGTCCACCTGGGACTGATTGGCTTATTTAAGGGGAGTCTCATCATTTTGGGGAGGAAGGGGGTGCTGGCTTGAAGCACATGCTATGCTATGCTATGCTATGCTATGCTATGCTATGCTATGCTTACAGTCTTTTCTTTTTGGAACATTCCTTTATTTTGTAACCTATGTATTTATTTTTGTTTATTTATTTTTGGACTGTTATGGAGTAAATAAAACTTCCCTTTTTTTTTCTTCATCCCAACACAATTGCCCTCGTTTTTGGCCCACACTCTCCAATCCCGTTGTCCGTATCCAGAATACGTGGGGTGACCACGCCAGTCCCTCACATTTGGTGGCAGTTGGTGGGATCTTGACGCCATCTGAGAAGCTGGAGAGACGAGCGGGCAAATGGAGGAACGACCACCCGGACGGCGACGGCGACAGCGATCGAGAGGAGAGCTGCGTCAGTTACTGGGAGGAGGAGCGCTCCTACAGCAGTACGAACTGGAAGAACTAGCAGAGGCAGGTACTACGGGAGCACGGTGACCATGGCGTCAGACAAGATGATGGCGAGGACAAGTGTGACTCTGATTGAGCGCAGTGTGCCTGCGCCGGGGGGGGGGGGGGGGGGGGGGGGGGCGCGGGCGGGGGGGGGGGGGGGGGGGGGGGGGGGGGGGGGGGGG
>JAOPJL010000132.1:17234053-17247640 GCA_027123545.1 Trisopterus esmarkii | reverse complement strand
TCCTCCCCCCCCCCCTCAGCTACGAGGTCATGCACAGCTGCTGGAGCCCGGTGCCCAAGTGTCGGCCCAGCTTCCGGAGGCTGCTGGAGCAGCTGGAGGGTCTGGGGGCCGTGGCCTCCCTGCCCCCCCCCAGGCAGCCCCAGCTCTACGTCAACCTGGAGGGGGAGGAGCCGGGGGCGGGGTCCGACTGGCTGATGGCCAGCAGCGCTGCCATGGCGATAGGAGGAGACTGCCGCTACATCATGGGTCCGTGTGGGGATGAGGAGGAGGAGATGGGGGGGGGGAGCCGAGGCCCCCCGCAGGACCTCCGGGACGAAGAGGATGACGCCGTCATTCATGTCTGAGATCAGCCTGGACTACTTCCTGTTCACCCCCCACCCCCCCCCCCAGCCCTCTCCCCCACATACTGCTACTTCCTGATTATGGGATGTTTCCTATCGACAGACAAGGACGATGAAGAGCGTGAAGAGATCAAAATAAAACGTCCTGGACCAATCACGGATCAGGGATGTTGAGCCAGTTTCTGATTGGCTGGCTGGTGGCTGCCGCCCCCCCTCCCCCCCATGGGGTCTCGGCTGCTGGGGTCCTCACTCTTACGCCTGGGATTCTGCGTGGTCACCTGTCGCTCTCTGGGTTCCGTTACTACCCCCTCCCACCCCAGCGGACCCCCGCCCAGCCGGGTCGATGCTCTCAACCCGGAATATTCCGGATGGTTCCAGGCTGCTCTCACAGAATATTAGCAAACGTGGTTTGATTATTGTTATTTTTTGTTGTTGTTACCGTGCCAATCTAAATCGTTTAACAGTCATTTCACTGGAATGATCCTGAATAGTTTCCTACAACTTACCTCCACCTTCAGGTTAAGGACGTAGCATTTCCTGCTGATGAATAATTTTTCGTTGCTGTGAATTCAATAATTCTACCAATAGTGACTTATTCCACACATTGGGCATTTTATTAGAAGTAAATTAGCTAATATATTAAAATCAGATGTAGATAGATCTTAAAGTATATATAAATAAACTCGTGCGACAGTGTATATTATTCCTTCAGATAAAAGACCTCAGGGTGGACACACCAGCGACAGTGTTGGGAGTGTTCCACAATTTTAATACTTAGACCGGTCTGATGGGTACCAGACCGGTCTGATGGGTACCAGACCGGTCTGATGGGTACCAGACGGCTGGTCTTATCTCAGAGTCATTCCTTGTGTTTGGGACCAAGTGTAGTTTGACGTAGGCTTCTTTCACTTTCACTCGCTCACTCGTGAAACTGGTTTGAATATTAAACCCCGCACGTGGTGAAGTAACACCAATCCCTTACCGGTTTTTGGAAATGTTTACAGGATACGCTTCGAATGAATAAAGATATAAAGTCGTTCTGTGAGACCGCGTGGCGCATCTTTTATTCAGAGGAGGAACCGTCCATAATAAACTACAACATCCGCACAACTGACCCCGTTCAGACACACAACTGAGGACATTCAGGCACACAACTGAGAACATTCAGACACACAACTGACTATATTCATACACACATTCACACAACTAACCCCATTCAGACACACAACTGAGAACATTCATACACAACTGACTATATTCATACACACACGTTCACACAACTAACCCCATTCAGACACACAAATGACCCATTACATATATACACACGCACACACAGACACACACCATATAAAGGCTCGTTCCTCACCACCACACCCACATAGAGGACCAGACCAGAACAGGTCTGAGTGGTGGTCGGGCTCCACGGTGACCACAGTCCCCGTTTCACTGACGTAACACGGCTTTAATTGGGGGCTCGGTCTCCGGTGAGCTCGGTGTCTTGCGGTTCGGCTCTCGGGCGGACTCTACGGTCTGTGCCAAGTGTCTTCTCCGCCATTTCCAGTGAAAGCACCTGGCGCTTCCGAGTGAACCCGCAGTCTCAAGATGGAGTCGCCCTCAGAAGGAAACCACAGAGCTCCACTACGGCTCCGTTCCAACCTCCACCATTAGCCGGACCATTACCTAAGTTACACATGGCTCTATTCTAACACTGATCTCCATTACTAACGTCACACATGGCTCTATTCCATTACTAACGTCACACATGGCTCTATTCCATTACTAACGTTACACATGGCTCTATTCCATTACTAACGTTACACATGGCTCTATTTCAACAATAACCTCACCCATTACCCCGACTATTGTTAACGTTACACATGGCTCTATTCCAACACTAACCTCTACCATTATTAACGTTACACATGGCTCTATTCCAACACTAACCTCCACTATTGCCTTGGTTATTACTAACGTTATACATGTCTCGATTCCAATACCAACCTCCACTATTACACCCCCCCCCCCCCCACCACCACTAGTGTACACCCTCAGCCTCCATCACACGCGGCTCCATTCGAATACCAACCTACTGTTCACACGGCTATATTGTAATACAAACCTTTCTGAAACCAGTTCTCAAGTCCCACTGCATTCGATCCTAACATGGTTTCATCTCCTTCTCCATGCTGGACTCCGGAGACGTTCCTCACTACCGCTCCTACGTGCATCAGTAGTGGGGGGGGGGCATTGTTACTCCGGCTCTCATGGAGCTTCTATAAGCGATGGACCGAGCCCCGAGCCCCGGTCCGTCCACCGGGACCCCCCGGCTCCTCGGCCCCGGGTGGGGGCTCCAGCGGAGCGGCCCCGGTCTGTATCACCGGGCCCCGCGGGGTTGTCGGGTGAATCCGCGGGGGTCCCCCGGTGGAAGAAGGAGCCCCGGTCTGTCCATCCATCAGGATCCCCCCGCCGGCTCCTCAGCCCCGACACGCCGCCGCGGGGCCCGGTGGATAGACCGGGGCTCCGTCCATCGCTGGGCCGGTCTGTCCATCCACGATCCCCCGGTGGACGGCTGCACCCCCCCCCGGCCCCCCCCCGGCCGCCGACCCACACGGCCACCTCACCCCCCCTCCCCTACCCCACCCTCCCCACACAGATCAGAACGATCGATGTGATCAATGAACCGACGAGGAGGAGGAGGAGACTCCAAGGGTTGTCGAGCGAGCGGCACAGTTTTGAACCGTGGTGTGTCAAAATGGCGAACGAACGGGCCGGCCTGCGCAGCGGGGACTGCGCATCCCAGCGACGGAGGGGGAGTACGGTCGGTCGGTGACGTAGGTCTGGAAGGAAACACGTTCCCTGCCGATCCGAGCCCTCCTCAGCGAGGGGAAGATGTGGCTCCTTCCGACAGGAGACCATCCGAAGACCACCGCCGCCGCGGAACGTAATCGAAACACTAGATCCATTGGACGATGCAGAAGGTAACCCTTGTGCACGGCCCCCCTGCACATGGACGACGGGACGGGACGGGGGCGAGGCGAGGCGCAGGGAGCCTCTGGGCTGGGGGGTTGAGGGTTTGAGGGGGCAGGCGGTGGCGGCCATTGCAGCAGCAGCAGCGTGGGGGGAGAAGGACGGCTTCCATTACGGGCCGGGAGTCCGCCATGTTGTCGAAAACACGCGGTTGTTGAGTGACGGAGGTCCGTGGTCGCGGTGAGCCGTTGGGTCGCGCTGTCGTCGTCGGCCGACCGTCACGCGCGACCCGGGCCGACATACACGACACGGCTCGTGTCGTGTATGTCGTGGCCGTCGGCCCGTGTTGGACGGACGGTTGTTAGCCGGCATCAGCAGGATGGGGGTTTTCTTGTATTATTTTCTACTTATCCCAGATATAACTAGAGTTGTGTGTGTTGGATACTATATAACAATATATTACGGTTCTGTTACCGCATCGGAAACATAGTTAGAGAGCAACATGCTATGCTAGTCGCAGCCAGGCGTGATCGCGTTTCATGGTCGCCACGACGTGCGGGAATATGAAAAAAAAAATCAAGTTTATTATTTTTTTTTAGGTTTCAATTTACCTCAGTTTTGACTTGTACTGGATTCTTTAATTAATTCAGACGTTTAAGGCTCGCCCGTGAGTAAATGCTAAAGGTGCTAACTTGTTTAGGGCTTGTGCATCACAATGCACCATGGGAGGTTTGGACGACGACACCTCGCCATTTTGTGATGACAAGAGAGTAATTAACAATCGCAAACAAACATAATTGTACCGTAACCCATGCTATACCAAAACTTTGTTTAGCTATGTCCCGTATTAGAATCACTGGGGCAGTCTCAAACACAACGTCTCCCCATAATGGAATATATTACTTAATAACAATGACCAAAACAAAACAACTTTGAATAACATTTGTGTGCTCCTACACTTTCAAAACAGAGGAGGTCAGTCACCTGTGATGTCACGATATACAGGCCCCATTAGCCGTTATGCCCGCTGTGTTAATGGGAAGGTTAATGGCTTGACTTGTTCACTAAAAGCAATATCTAGCTAGTTAAACCTCCGCGGATGTTGCAGGAATGAGATCTAGAATGATAATCAGATTTAACATGAACTGGGCTTCTTGCAATATGTGTGTGCTCTTCATAACTTGTATATGTGATGCATCACCTTGATGTTATAAATTGTGGCATACCCAGCAAATGAAAACATTGTGTTGTTCAACTGCTGCTACCCAATCACAACCAACATCACCCGTAACACTCTGCACAACCACCATCCACCTCAACAGTACACAATAACTACACCCACTACAGCTACAACACGATATACTACCACCCATGAAGGTCTCCTTAACTTCCTGTTCATAACAGCCTTAAACCTTGGATGGTGTTTATTTGTATAAAACCAGACGTGCTAACAATAGGTTGCATGAATAAAGCGTAATTCGGGATCCATACTGATTAACTCTTCTTGTTCTCTTGGGGTCTCAGGCTGCAGGCTGAGAATCAGAGTTCGCCTTTGTTTGAATGTCTGCATTTCATCCATGGCCAGCAAGAAGAAGCGTAAGGAGATGGTGTTTCAAAAGGAATGTACTAATGGCTCTACAAAAGCCTCAAGGCCTCCCCTTCTTCCTCCTCCTCCCTCGTTGGTTCTCCTTAAACCTGGGAGGGCCGGAGAAGGAGATGGAACTATTTTCACGGACAAAATGGAAGAGCGCTTAAAGAAGCCCTCGGCGGGCGGCTCGTCTCCATCGCCGACTAAAGCGGTCCTCGAGAACCTGCCTGCGGTGATCAGCTGCAATGGCGTGAGTGTCACCCTGGACAACAACGTCATGTGGAACGAGTTCTTCAGGTGCCAGACGGAGATGATCCTCACTAAAGATGGCAGTCGGATGTTTCCCTACTGCCGCTTCCGCATCTCAGGCCTGGATGCGTCTCAGAGGTACTCCCTGGTGGTGGACATCCAGTCCGTGGACAGCAGCCGATACGAATGGACCGGACACAAGTGGCAGGTCACTGGAAAGGCAGCGCGCCATTTGAAGAGTCAGTCGTTCGCTCACCCTGATTCACCGTCCACAGGGCAGCACTGGATGGAGCAGCCGGTGTCTTTCTATAAACTCAAGCTCACTAACATGATTCCCAGCCAGGGAAACCTTGCCCTGCAGCCACTGCATCGCTACATACCGCGATTACTTGTCGTCCCTTTTTCTGCCAACGCCAAGAAGGACCTCAAGCTCAATGGACCTCGAGTTGCTACGTTCACTTTTCCGCAGACAGAGTTTTTTGCAGTCACTGCTTACCAGAACTCAGGGTTTACACAACTGAAAGTCAACTATAACCCATTTGCTAAAGGGTTTAAAGATGACCGATCAAGCTTCCTGGCGCCGAAGCCCAAATCATCTGCTAGCAAAGACTTGAACAACGAGGCTGACCCGTCCAACAGTCAAAATCCTCTTGTGAAGAAGAGTTTAAAGTCTTTGCTGGCAAACCATAAGCCTAGAAGCTCCCCAGTAGCTGACCACCAGCATTCAGATACCTTGATACCTGCAGCCACCAGCTCCACTGAAGAACTGTCTAGGTAAGATAAATAATAGTGATGAATAAACCACTTCTTAGCCCAGTGTCCAAATCGTTTAGACTCCAATACTTTGAACCTTAGCCAAGATGTAGGCTACAGATATTAATATTGTAGCTAGTCGGCTCACAGCCACTCAACTGCAACAGAGGGTTCCTGTATCATAATGGTTTATTCAATGGACTGCAGTTATGTCCATTTGGCACTGCTTTTTTAGGCAACTCCATACAATAATT
Source organism: Trisopterus esmarkii (assembly GCA_027123545.1). Lineage (NCBI taxonomy): Eukaryota > Metazoa > Chordata > Actinopteri > Gadiformes > Gadidae > Trisopterus > Trisopterus esmarkii. Next base: position 17,241,488 of record JAOPJL010000132.1, on the reverse strand, counting down.
AACACATGGTGATGGACTTTCCTGTAAGTACTTACTGAAGTAGTTCTGCACCGCAACGGGTAAACGAAGAACCCAACTTCCGCCTCTGTCTCATATATTTAAATGTCTGTGCAAATGCAACATTTCAGACCGTAGAAAAGCAGTGCTGTATTTCACACTAGTTAACATTTAACAGGGACTCCTAAAGACTGTAAATCACTTAGCATATCATTTTCATGCCATTTCCATCTATTTGTGTGTTGTTCTTGGAGAAAGCTTTTGACTTGCAAACAATCTTCCCTGCATCGTCTTGTTCGATTCAAAACACAGTACGTCAGTCAGTACGTTTACATGACACTCAAGAAAGTTGATAGATTACAACTCTAGGCTTTTAGTGGTCATTGGTCATCATCCAACATAAGTCCTCCTGCATGTTTGTGGGACGCATTAAGGGTTTTAGTGGAACCATCCTACATTGCAACTATATGCTAGTTAAATTATCTAGAGTGGGAAGTTTAATGTTTAATAATTTCTTTCCTCAGTCAGGCAAAGCCATCTCGGAAGTTGTTTTCTGAGCTGATTCGAGAGGCCCACGTTTCCCTGCGAAGATGCAATTTGGACAAAATGGTCGCCAGCATGCAATCTACGTGCAAAGTAAAGGTGGCTGAGATTGAGTGCTCGGTTCCGGAAGTTTGTCCCACAGTCAATGAAAAGTCAACAACGGCTGCTAGTCCTGCCCCCAAATCCCCAATAAAGCCGTTCTTGTCTTCATCGGACTGCAAGAGTAACTCTGAACCTCAATCAGAAGTAAATGTGAGGCCACACAAGCGACCAGCACTGGTTCCTCTGCCAGCTCTCGCGCGCTTCCTGTCAAAACATCAGTCGAAACACAAAAATGTGGGGACCAGAAAAGAGCCCTTAAATAAACTACCCCCTGAGGCACCGCCTCCCTCTAAAACGGCACCTTGTGACCGGTCCACTGTTGGTTCCCAACCCGGCTCTTTCTGCCTCAGCCCTGCGTCAACCCTGCATCACCAGGAACCAACACAAGAGGGTCAGTTGTTGGACCTTGAAATTGTGGTTCCTATACCTAAGGTACTGGATTGTACACTTGTGTTACCAAGGATAGATGGGCCATTATCTACTCCTGAGCAAATACATTTCTCCACATCTGCTCCTGAAGGGTTGCCAACAGCCATTGACTCATTCCTGGCTGACATTACAGACTCCAGTACCATAGCACCATCTGTGTCGACCAACCCACCTGCCCCCCTCCTCCCAGATTCTTCCCCCATAGGGTTTGAATCACTGTCTCCCGTCTCCTCACCAGAACCTTTACCCCCCTTACATGTGTCTCTAGGATTAGAAACCTTACCTTCTCCCTCAGTCGTTGACACTTCCCTGAAATGGCACTCCCTGTTTCCTCAACCTGACCCTTTTTTGAACTCGTTTACACCCTTTTACCCCACAAGTCATTCTCCTACACTAAACCCCCACCATCAGCCCTGCCAAGAGGCACCCTCTGTAACCCAGGAGCCTCTGCTCCATGAGGACGAGTACCAGTCCTTAGCCTTCCCAGGAGAGTTGTCTCCCCTAAATCTCCAGCTCTCCATGTCTCCGAGCTTCTCATCTCTGGATGGTGGCGCCTTATCACCCAGCCCTTCTCTCTCAGACCTCCTGTCCTTCATTTCCAACGACAACAACAACCTTCTCTTGGAGGCTGAAGTCGCCAAAGCGGAGCAGATTTTGGTTCCCTGCCCGCCGCTTCCCCTCACTGTCCCAATCCCGAGGCCGGATCTCTCCCCTCCAGTAGAACCAGAACCGGAACCAACCACTAAGCCGATGAAGGGTAAGAAGAAGTGTAGGAAGGGACCGTCCAAAGGGGCTGCCAGCGACTCGGACCCTGTGTACACCAAGATGCAGCCTAGCTTGGAGGAAGTGGAGGAGCAGCTCTTCGTCTCGTTCACCTCCAAGGTAAAGATCTTACAGAAGATGGTGTTAGGATTGTTCCAAATTTAAACACTTAGTGATTAATGAGCTGAATCTCAGTTCAAATACTTCTGATTTGAATTTCAGATGTGTAGGATTGGTAATGCAGTGGACCTGTTTCCGAATATTTCCCATTATAATCTCAAACAAACAATACCCTCTTAACATTTGATGACACGAGTAACAAACAAATGAATAAGTTTCACAGACGGGGAATTAGAACTCTCTTTTTTTTCATGCCACCATTTTAATTAGAGCCAAACATCTCGATGCCACTCGTTTTAGGAAGCACTGAAGCTCCACCTTCAGGATCCACAGGACGGCCCAGAGACCCAGCCTCTGGAGGGCTCCAGAGGAGATCCTCAACCCCGTACACCGTCACCGTCACCCGAGAAAGAACCTCCTCCGCAAAGCGCACCTCCACTAGACACGGGGGTTATTGGGGCTCCTGCACCTGGAGAACATGTTTCTTCAGGTGAAGTACTGAAGGACTACAGGGAGAGCATTGCTGCCTTTCAGAAGGTTCTCCTGAGGGACCTGAAGCTCATGAAGAACAGACAGGTCATCCACCCCGTGTTGCAAGAGGGTATGAATCCTTAAATATTTATTATTCACCTTATGGAATACGTTTGCATACATGTAGCCACGCTTAACTAGCATGTGTCCTCGCCTCCTTCGGCCCTGATGGTCAGTACCCTCAAAGACAATCTTTTTCTGATCATTTTTGGTATACGGGACTATCATCATCCTAGTTTATTTTATCCAGGCCGGATTCATTCCCCTCCCGAGGGTGGGGCCTGTTTGACTCATCGTAATCATCTTAAGCGTTTTCGCCCGATACTGGAACAATTAAACAAGTTGTGACCTGCATTAATCCCCCAGACCCAAAATAAAAATAAGAAAATAGGTTCTAATGTTTACCTTTGAGTCTCAATCCACTTACTTTTCGTTTTTCTCCAATTTGTGCGAACTCCAGTCGGATTGAAGATGCATTTACTGGATTCTGCGCTCGCTATAGACCTGCAGTACCTAGGGGTGCGTCTGCCCATCCCTCCTCATCCTTACTCCTTGGAAGCGCAGGCTCCACCAGCGCGGGCTGCTTCACCACAAACATCACCTCATCTACTGAGTGAGAATCCACTAATGTTTTACCAATGAGATATAAAGGGTTAGGCTACACTTAGGCTACACACTAAGTCCTAGGATAGCCTATATATTGATGGGTTGTTAGCTTGCTACGGTTTGCCTAGTCTTTGGTTGGGTGGCTAGCTTGCTATGGGTTAGTTAAACCTCTGGGGGGTGGTTTGCTTTCTACGATGTTAGCCTAGCCAGTGGTGAATGGTAAGCGTGCTAAGAGCTAGCGTAGCCAGTGATGAGTGCTTTGCCTGCTAGGGGATAGCCTGTGATAGCTGGTTAGCAATAAGATAAAATAAAAGGTTTTGCAATGGGTTAGTCTAGCCTGTGATGGGATGATAGCTTGCTTGTGGTTAGCCTTTTACTAGATTGTTCTGGATGCAAATAAAACAGAACAATGATGTCTTGTAAGAAAGATTAGAAGCGGCCTATAATAATAATAATAATAATTATAATAATTATAATAATATAACAATATTGTTTCTGCAGGTGTGTGCTTGGACTTTGTTTCTCGGACAGGTAAGACCTCAGACTTTACCCAGATCAAGGGTTGGAGAGAGAAGTTCCCTCCGTCAGAGTCGTCTACGTCCTCTTCGTCTTCCAGGCCCGAAGGTTTGCAACTCGCTGATTTTAAACACACGCTCTTCAGAAAGTTTCCAACCTTGGAACACCTAAGAATTGCGACAACCATTTAAAACGAAAACGTGTCTCATGTCGTAGCTGCTGCCCCGGCGGAGCATCCCAGCAAGAACCTGTCAGCCTTCTGCAGTGACATGCTGGACGAGTACCTGGAGAATGAGGGCAAGTTCCTGGACCAGCACGCCTCCAGCTTCTCCCAGGCCCCGCCCGAGCCCGTGGTCTACAAGCTCCCCGTCCAGAGCTCCAGCTACGTCCGGACCCTCGGCAGTGTCATGAAGAAGCAGCCCCTCAGTGCGCCCACCTCCGCCCTCATCTCCAGCTTCGTGCCCCCTTCCAAGAGGCCCCGGCTGCCGCCCACCACCACCAAGAATCTGAGACGAGAGAGGAGGCAGAAGACCGGAGGGTTCAAACTGAAGTCCAAACCGGTATCCGGTACTGGGGACTCGGCACCCACCAACAGCTCTTTGGCGTCGGCCGGTGCCACAGCAGCCGGCCCTGGGCCACCTCTCACCCAGCCCACGCCTCCAGCCCCGCTGGCCACGCCCTCAACACTCCCGTCACTCCTGTCCCAGACACAGGACAAATCCGAGGCACGCCCAGCCCCCCCAGCCAAGATGACACTCCCTGCCGTCTCCACGCCGACCGACGCCCCCTTGTTGAAGAAGACCAAGAAACTGAAGACGGCACCCTGCCCTCTGCCGACGCCAAAGACGCCCGTGTCAAAGGACCCGGCTCCGGGTGGGCAGGGGTCGGACTCTGAGCCGGGTCCCGCCGGGGGTGAGGAGCACCCGAGCCGGCCCCCTCAGCCCAGAGCCCTGGTGTCCGTCACGCTACTGAAGCAGAGGGACCTGGAGGACGCGGTGGTGTGGGAGGGGCGGCCCCGCACCTGCATCACCGAGGAGAGGGCCTCCGTGGCCCTCACGTCCCTCTTCACCACAGCAGTAAGGCCTCTTCCTGACAGGTGTCATAGCACCAGGCGGGAGTGTGGTTGGGGCGTTATAAGCCGTTTTGAATGTCTGCCTCTTTTGACATCACAAGTGGCCGTCTAAACGGCGTGTAGCGGCTAATCACACTCACCCCTGGTGATATAATATGGGACCTAATTTATTTTTGTGGTTTAAATGGTTTTTTTTTATACTTTATTGTGGAACACATTTTCTTTTCTCATTATTCCCACCAGTGAAGAAAAGCAAAATTAATCAATGAATAAGAAGGAAAAATTTATAAATAACACCATTTGCATAGTCCTTCTTATATACATTTAAATCCAAAAATGAGATGTCCCTTTTATGGGACCTTTAAAGCTGCTGACATGAACGTTTGGATAAAGATAGATAAAGAGATAAAGATAAAGATAGCCCCTCCCAGCATTTCTCCCCCATTGAGCCGGCCTGCGTTCCGCATTGAGATGATTGAAAGGCAAGATGGATTCATGTCAACAGATCAAGGGAGCGCTCTCCTGACGGGTCAGAGAGGAGCTGTTCTGCTGCATTCTCACAGATGCTTCATCTCACTCATAATTTACTTTGGTTTCTGCGATTGGTTTCCTGTACCACTCGGCTAGCGAACTTCAAATTTTGGGGTTTGGCTTTCGATAAAGTAAAGCACTGACCAGGACACGGGTGTTCCCCTCCCCCCCAGGGCTTCGTCCGTGAAGACCCTACTGCTCCCATCCAGCTGGTGAAGCGACCGACTCCGGCCTGTCTCAAGGACTTCTGCCTGCTGGGCTGCGTCTGCTCCAGCCTGGCCCACTCCCGGCGCATCACCCACTGCGGCAAGGAGCAGTGCATGCTGGGCTGCAGCTGTCTGCGGCAGAAGGTGGTCCTTCTGAAGAACCTGGACGGTTCCGACTCCAGCCCCTCCGACATCGACCCCTCCAGGAGGAGGAAGAGGAAGAAGAGGATGAAGATGGCCTACGGTGGGTTGGACGCTCTGTAGCAGCCTGAGTAGTTCTAGTCCAGGTCTAGGTTCTGTAGACGCCTGCATAGGTCTAGTCCGGTCTAGGTTCTGTAGCAGCCTGTGTAGGTCTAGTCCGGCCTAGGTTCTGTAGACGCCTGTGTAGGTCTAGTCCGGTCTAGGCTCTGTAGACGCCTGCGTAGGTCTAGTCCGGTCTGGGTTCTGTAGACGCCTGGATAGGAAGTCCATCAGTTCTAAGTTCTAATTATTTCTTAAGCTTTATGAAATTATTTGATATGATGTGGAGTGTGTATTGATCAGGTGTACAGGGTGTGTATTGATCAGGTGTACAGGGTGTGTATTGATCAGGTGTTCAGGGTGTGTATTGATCAGGGGTACAGGGTGTGTATTGATCAGGGGTACAGGGTGTGTATTGATCAGGGGTACAGGGTGTGTATTGATCAGGTGTACAGGGTGTGTATTGATCAGGTGTTCAGGGTGTGTATTGATCAGGTGTTCAGGGTGTGTATTGATCAGGTGTACAGGGTGTGTATTGATCAGGTGTACCGGGGCAGGTATCAGGTATGTATCAGGTATGTATGTCGTACTGGGTCCATCCTTCTCGTCTCTTTGGTGTAGTTCTGAAGGAGACGGAGAGTGTGGCTCAGCCAGCCCAGCCGGTCCGCACCTTATGGAAGGGAGGAGACGTGGACCCGGAGCCCATGTACACCCCAGAACACCTCATACCCCCCAGGAAAATGGTACGAGCCCGTTCACTGGAACAGTCTAAATCTCCTGGAACATAACCATGGAACCCTGCCCACCGAACCGCAACAAGGACCTAAGTCTGAACGCCTTTTAGGAGATTTGTTGCATGTTCCAAATGTCGGTGGCAGTGAGCAAGTTGATGCATGTTCAAGCCCCAACAGCCCCAACAATATTTGCTCTTCATAGTTGCGCACAATTGTTACACACAATTGTCCCGACACCAACGTTGAAACAAACTGTTGGTTAGTACATAACCTTAAAAACGTTCCAGGTGCGACGCGGGGCTGGGAAGAAGGGGAAGACCTGTGCCAGGGTCCGAGGTTACGCAGGGAGGAAGACGCTCCACCAAGCGCGGGTAAGGAGGACTACGATTGGCTGCTCGGAAGCTTGGGTGGTCCGGATTGGCCGGTTTGGGGGTAACTGGTCGTTTGTGTTTCAGAAGTCCGAAGGTGTCCAGGAAGCAGAGGAAGAACACACGCAGATCAAGGAGAAAACGGCGGCCTTAACCACAGGTACCTCGTCTATTCAGGCGTAGATGAAGTGGGAACAGGTATAACCAGGTCCAATAAGGTGTAGACGGGGCCAACCAGGTGTAGATATGTGTGACCAGGTGTAGGCAGGTGAAACTAGGTTTGGACGGGTATGGCCTTGTGTGGATTGGTCTTACAAGGTCGAGACTTGTGGTTGAGCAGTATGTCTGGTGTACAGTATATATGTGTAGATGGGTATAGACGGCTGAAACCAGGTGTAATCAAGTATATCAAGGTATGGACTGGTGTAGACAGGTATAACCAGGTGTAGACAGATGTGGCCAGGTGTAACACTGATATAACACTGCTCTTCACCTGTCATACATCCGGATTCATTTATCTACCGCAGGTGTATGTCAGGTATAACCAGGTGTATGTCAGGTATAACCAGGTGTATGTCAGGTATAACCAGGTATAACCAGGTGTATGTCAGGTATAACCAGGTGTATGTCAGGTATAACCAGGTGTATGTCGGGTATAACCAGGTGTATGTCAGGTAT
>JAOPJL010000132.1:17104819-17114846 GCA_027123545.1 Trisopterus esmarkii | reverse complement strand
ACCAGAGAGAGGGGTCCAGACCAGAGAGAGGGGTCCAGACCAGAGAGAGGGGTCCAGACCAGAGAGAGGGGTCCAGAACTTACACAGCCTGTGAGGAGCGTCTGCCTCCACGGTTCGACTTCTTGCCGATCACAGGAGTTCCAAAATGTTCTGGGTTGGTCAGTGGAAGCTGGTCCAGGGTCTGTAGAACGTTAAACAATAATCAATAACCAATAATACAGCTGGTCCAGGGTCTGTAGAGCGTTAAACAATAATCAATAACCAATAATACAGCTGGTCCAGGGTCTGTAGTACCCTAAACAATAATACAGCTGATCTGGAGTCTGTAGTACCCTAAACAATAATACAGCTGGTCCAGGGTCTGTAGTACCCTAAACAATAATCAATAATACAGCTGATCTGGAGTCTGTAGTACCCTAAACAATAATCAATAATACAGCTGATCTGGAGTCTGTAGTATCCTAAACAATAATCAATAATACAGTTGATCTGGAGTCTGTAGTACCCTAAACAATAATCAATAACTAATAATACGCCTGGTCCAGAGTCTGTAGTACCCTAAACGATATCAATCAGTCTGAACTAGCAACAACGTGCTGGACCAGGCTGTGTGACTTGGGTTCACTTCAGCAGCTTCTCCTGCTGAGGGTTCAGCCTTAAGCTAGCTTCACAGCGCGGCCCGTGGTGGTCTCACCTCGCTCTCTGCAAAGTGCCTCTCTCCCTTCAGACACAGGGACGTGCGACGAAGAGTCTTCTCATCGCCATCGTCAAACACTGAGGAGGAGAGACACACACACACACACACGCACGGACACGCTATCAACACTGCCGGCGGACGGTAGCTAAAGGTCACCCTCAGGACTCAGAGGTCATGTTCTAGCACAGTGGAGGACCTTATGGATGCACTGATAAAACAACGAGGTGGTCTCTGCGTCGGCAAAAAGGGGCCGATCCGAGAAGCAACCTGGACCTTTGTACATCCAGGTGCAGAAGTGTCATTTGGCCTTTAGCAGAGCATGATGCTGCTGAAGCTAGTGACGGCTGAGGGGTGGAAACCACTCGACATGAGGGGCCGGGGGGGGGGGGGAAGCTCAGATAGCCAAGAGAAATGTGTCATCACATGGAATCAGTCCTGCTTGCGAAACCAGTCTCAGCATCATCATAGCGATGGTTAGTACTCTGGCATTATGTTACTACTAGCTAGTAGTAGTCACTCGTGCAGTACTAGTTGGTAGTAATCATCGTCAAATCAGCAAAGGCCAAATATGTCAAGGAGCTCCACCAATAACAACAGGCTGGCAGCCAGGGGATGGACTGGTGTGTTTGCTCCACATGCTCTTGAATAGCGCTAGTGCTGCAGTACAATTTCATTGAAACGTTGCAAACTTTGCACAATGTACAAACCACCTTCCCGTTAGAAGTACCCCCATACGCCCAAAGCTGTGTGTCTGAGTGGGATCTGAGGCGGGCTGTGGTGTGTCGTGACTCTGCTCGTGGGTCTTTCCGTTACGCGGGCAGCGCTCCGTGGCTCGTCGGGCTGGGGCGTGCGACCCGCTCTACAGTGAAGCTCTGCTGAACCTAGTCGGGCTCGGACCAGAGGGAGTCAGAGAGACACACACACACACACAAAATGTCTGCGTGGCCAAAGGCCCCCGCGCTGGAAATGTTGGCTCTGAGGAGAGGAGAGGAGAAGGTTGATCCGGAGTGGACTGAGGCGGGACTGAGACACGCCCTGGTACTGACCCACGGTGTACAGGCTGGCGTCCGTCAGCTTGCTGATGACCGCCTGCGTGGAGGGCCCCTCGTTGGTCCGCACCTCCACCGTGGAACCAATCTGCAGAACATAACGACGGTTTTACCCAGGAGCCCTCAGGCCTGGCCCTCTGTAGAGCAGCGACCACATCCCTACAGTTTCAGTGCCTTGCTCGACCTACAGGGAACCAAACCCCCAACCCTGCAGCGCCTCACCCTCAGAGCTCCTTTAACCTGGTCATCTTGGACCACCTGCGAGGTACTCTCCCCCTTCAGGACCACCTGGAGAGACGCAGAGAGAGAGAGAGAGCGAGGGAGAGCGAGAGAGACAGAAGGAGCAGGACCAGATTAGAAACCAGCAGCTGGACATGCAGTTCTGGGCGTGACCAGTCCCCGGAGAGAAGAACAATTATGGAGATGTTTTACTTCATCATTCGACAAAGCAAATCCACAAACATGAAACGGATCTCTCTATCCGACGACCCTGGCGAAGCCATGTGATGATGTGGAGCATCACCCCATTTGACACATACTTGGTAGACCTGATAGTGGTCTGCCAACCCACCTCCCTCACCCGCGATGTGGAAACCACTAGACATGTGGGGGTCCAGGGAGTGTAAGGGCTATGGGGGCGCTCAGATAGCCAAGAGAAATGTGTCATCACATGGAATCAGTCCAGCTTGCGAAACCGTTCTCAGCATCATCACAGCGTTCGTTAGTAATGTGTTACCATGTCAGTACTGTGTTACCAGTCAGTACTGTGATACCATGTAAGTACTGTGGTACCATGTCAGTACTGTGGTACATGTCAGTACTGTGGTACATGTCAGTACTGTGGTACCATGTCAGTACTGTGATACCATGTAAGTACTGTGGTACCATGTCAGTACTGTGGTACCAGTCAGTACTGTGGTACATGTCAGTACTGTGGTACATGTCAGTACTGTGTTACCATGTCAGTACTGTGATACCATGCAAGTACTGTGGTACCAGTCAGTACTGTGGTACCAGTCAGTACTGTGGTACCAGTAAGTACTGCGATACCATGTCAGTACTGTGGTACATGTCAGTACTGTGATACCATGTAAGTACTGTGGTACCAGTCAGTACTGTGGTACCAGTAAGTACTGTGGTACATGTCAGTACTGTGGTACCATGTCAGTACTGTAATACCATGCAAGTACTGTGGTACCATGTCAGTACTGTGGTACATGTCAGTACTGTGATACCAGTAAGTACTGTGGTACATGTCAGTACTGTGGTACATGTCAGTACTGTGGTACCATGTCAGTACTGTGGTACCATGTCAGTACTGTGAGTACTGTGATACCAGTCAGTACTGTGGTACATGTCAGTACTGTGGTACCATGTCAGTACTGTGGTACATGTCAGTACTGTGGTAGCATAGTCTGCTGGAGGTTCTGCTGTTGATTCAGTGCGTGTGGGTAGTGTTGCGTTAGTGAGTAGTGTAGCATTAGTACATGTTGGTAGAATAGTACTAGATGCTACAGTACTAGTGGGTAGTTAGTATTAGGGGGTAGTGTAGTACTAGCTGGTGCTGCAATACTAGTTGTATTGTATGACAATGTTTATATGTGAAGCACTTTGAGTATGCCTTGTGTATGAAAAGTGCTGTATAAATAAAGTTGCCTTGCCTAGTTTGACCTACCAGGTGCTACAATACTGGTTGGTAGTGCTAGTGGGTAGTCAGTATTAGTAGGTAGTGTAGTATGAGTGGGAAGTGTAGTACTAGTTGGCGCTGCAGCGATAGTTCATAGTACTAGTTGGGAAGTGTAGTACTACTGCTGCAGTACTAGTGTGTAGACCCAGTTTGTACCTAGCGCGAGAAATACAAGACAACAAAGAACAACTAACGTATACAAATTTAGATTTGTGACAAAGAATTAGACCAGGCAATATCCGTAACGTGAAACTAAGTCTCATCGTGCACTTGAAGGCATCATGTGGCGATGGCACATGTGATGCCTCCTGCTCCAGGGTCGCACCGCCAGTCTCAGGGTGGGGGGCGGCGGTGGGGGTTGTGGGGGGCGAGGTGAAGTCGTCTTACCTTTACTTTGACCAGGCGTTTGACCGTCTTGATCTTAGCTTCACAGAAGGCCCCTCTGTACTTTGCGCTGACGTCGGTCCCTACAGTCAGGTAGGCTGGCTCATCCACCGCCTGCAACACACACACACACACACACTGAGTCTACAGAGCCAACCCCTGCAAACACACCAACCCCAACTGCCATCACGCTGGTTCACCAAACTGCAGAGCAGTTGATTGTTGGACACTGCATAAAGAAGGATCCGAAATCCAAATAATAAATGTGCAAACTCATCTTGAAATCCCCAACACCATGATAGCAAATATGGGCTGCCTGACACTGGTGAACGTTGTTACTTCCATAAAAATACAAACACACATTTCTGCTGGAATGAAGCTACGCCTCATGACGTAGCCAAACAAATAATACAATTCCAGTCGTATTTCGAAAGGCTGGATTTCAGAAGGGATCGCGCCAGTTTCGGTTCGGAACACTTACCTTCATCTTAAGGCTATTTGAGGGCGTCCAGCTCGAAGCTTTAATTCCTGAAAAAGAGAGAAATACGAGTATGGCAGACGTACGAGTTGCAGGAGACTGGATGGCTAACGAACTAGCCATTGACTTCTAGCTCACGCATTCCTTCCCCCCCCCCTCCCCTCAGACTCACTCGTATGTGGCGGAGACACAAAAGTACGGCGACGGTTCCCCCGGTCGGCCCGCTTTGGCGGTCTAAATCGGGGTTACGGGTCGGTCGCGTCGGCCTACTGCCGGACCGTCACGATCCCAGCGTCCGTGGAACCGGGGGGGCAGGAAGCAGCAAACACAATGCGTGTTCGGGTTCCTTCCCGCTTTGCTCTCGGTCGGTCCGTGTCACGTCGCCATCACAGCCCTGCGCACCATGTCACAGCACTTAGCGCTAGGTAGCTTAGCCTCAGAGCAAGCTAGCTCCCAGCTAGCTTTAGCCGCGGTGCACCGTGTCAGAGCGGAGCTAGCCCCCCGTAGCTTAGCCTCGGTGCACCACCATCCCGTGTCAGAGCCGCTAGCCTCGACTAGCTTAGCCCTCGGAGCGGCTAGCTCCCCTAGCCTAGCCTAGCTCCAGGGACTAGCCAGGGTTAGATCCAGCGGACAGCTGCTATGCGAATGTCAAGCTACGTTCCCGTAGAGAACGGAGACTAAACCCGAAGACGACTCTTTATGGGGGGGGGGGGGGGTTATGGTCTACCCGGACCCGGAGAGGAGTGCGGACCCCCCGGGAGAGACCCCCTGAACTAGAGGAGAGCCGAGGAGGAGGAGGGTCGCCTCGCTGCTTGGGTCCTCTTCTGGACGACCCGAGGGGGAACCGTAGACATAGCGTCGGGAACACGGGGACTAGGAGAGCCCATCCTCGGTGTGGACTTATGCCCATGCCCCCCCCCACCCCCCAACCCACACCATCAGAGACTAGTCTGATGCGGGACGGGATCGTGGTCCGTGACACGACCCCCCCCCCCCCTGGACCATGATGAACTACCCCCAGGAACCGTCATTATTATTATTATTTATTTAATAACCTTCTTCCACAAAAGGCGCATACATTTCTCCACTGCGAAAACAACCCGACTTGCCATTCAATTCCCCGCCGTCTCGGCGGGGAATTGAATGGCAAGTCGGGTTGTTTTCCGCGGCGGGGGAAACGTCCCGGGCCGAGGGGACCGGGACCCGGTTCCCGGTCCCGGGTATTTAAAACGTGTATATTTAGTTTAGATGAAGGACGTTCATCGATACTTACATGCGACGGCGGTCCCTGCTCGCTGGCTTCGGAGGCGCAACGCGAATAACAAGCTGTTGAGCCGGAGCGATGTTTCCCGGGCGCGGATTGGCTGCGCCCGGAGCGGTCGTTCGCAGGGGGAATTGCGATTGGCCCGTCGCGCACGGCGTTGGGATTGGACGCAACTTTCGCCGCGGCGCCATTGGCGGATACGAACGCGGCGCCTTGACGAAATGGATGAGTTGTGCGCGCGCGCGGCCAACCGGGGGAGAGCGGCGGCGGCGGCGGCGCGTCTGATTGGACGCCGTCGGGCCGCGCCGCCAGCTGATTGGCTGGTTCCCCTTTTCAGCCGTCCGGAATGAAACACGCCAAGCAACAACACTCCGCTCGACCGCCAGACAGCGTGATTAAGCGTCGATTATAACGTTCGTAACTTCGCGTTGCAGCGCACAAATGTTCACATCACGACGCGCCCGACGGCTTGTCACAACTTTGGGCGAGAAGGGGGACGTTGGCCGGCCGCGAAACGCGCTGCGCACCGCTCGCGTTGGGCGAGTGGGCGGGCGCCTCCGCGCTGACGTAACCGGAAGAACGCGAGAACAAGCCCATAAATGGGGATTTCTCTCCAAAGAGTGTTTGAAACAAAATGACACCTGTACGAAATCCACGACGAGCCGAACAGCTGACTGGGAATGACTGCGGTGGCAGTTTGTGGGGACACTTACTCCAACAGTTGTTGTCGGTCCTTATCGTTTCAAAAGAGAGGCATGTTTCACATACATAGTAGTATCCTTAAGAGCGCCGTGGTTTACTACAACTCCTGTTGTCCCTGTGCTGTCAGTGGCTCTCCGTCAGTACTATGTGGTATTATGTTAGTACTAGGTTAGCACTATGTTAGTACTAGGCTAGAACTCTGTAGTAAGCACTTTGTTTAGGGTGTTCCTGATCTGCACTGACTCGAATCAAGTCCTAACCCAGTCTCACCCGTACCCGTCTCTAACCCTCCTGAACATCTCTAACCTACTATCTGTCACAAAACCTGACCTCTGGGGGAGGTTACCAGCAGCCTGCCGTGTTCCACCGTTCTCACCCAGGCTTCATATGTGTGGCTCAAGAGAAGATGTGCTTTATTCCTTCAGCTGGGAACATGACCATTATCAAGGTCTGGGTGGGCTCTGGAACATGACCATTATCAAGGTCTGGGTGGGTTCTGGAACATGACCATTATCAAGGTCTGGGTGGGTTCTGGGAACATGACCATTATCAAGGTCTGGGTGGGTTCTGGGTCATGACCATTATCAAGGTCTGGGTGGGTTCTGGGACAGAAGGTGGGAAACTGCATTTCTTTTTTTTTTTACTTTACATTTTTATTTTATTGTCAAGGCTGAGCGCCATCAAACCAAAAGCAAAAACATGTTGACATTAATGGTCCATTACTAGAAAACATACAAAAGAGGCAAGGGTCAGGTGGGCGGGAACATGTTACATGTTATCTTCATCAGAGTCGTCCTCTTCCTCCAGAGAATCCTGCAGACGGGGAGAGAGAGACGGGAGCCATTTCAAATCATGTGACCAACGTACCGAGGTCAAAACAAGGTGCAGCCCGATTGCCCCATCATGTGTGTAGCCGAGGCCAAGTCGCCCGCTCGCGGGTCTCAAACCTGCCATCCCTCGAACTACCCCACCACCGGCATGGGAGTCGACCGCTCTTAACCACTGAGCTCAAAGCCCAGGCTTCTAACTCAGCGGCTAGAAGCGTTGTTGAGGCTTAAGCGTTCTTAAAGCGTTCTTGAGGCTAGGGGGTGTGAGGGTTCGCCGTGTACTGCCGCTGGCTAGCCCAGGTAAGTTAGCGTCCGTTACATGTACACCCAGCAGAACCCTCAGCCCCAGGGGGAAAACACCCACCCTAGGGCTCACACACAGAGCTGTCTCACACCACACACAGAGCTGTCTCACATCACACACACACCTGTCTCACACCACACACAGACCGCTCTCTCACACGCCAAAAGGCGCCACGGCAAATCTTTACCTTGGCATATTTCTCTGCTTCCTCCCGGATGTCCTTGGGAACCAGCTCATGCCGTCCGTTTGTTACTGAGAGACAGAACGAGACAGAACGAGACAGACGGGGGGAGGGACAGAGGGAGAAGATCAGAACAACATCAATAGCACCATTTCATTGGTTCCCAGTTGATTAGATCAGTGGTCAGCTAGCCAGGAGAAATCTGACATCACATGATTTCAGCGCTTTATGCGAAACCCTCCCCAGACTCATCACCCCATGGGCCCTCGCGCTCACAAGGGAGCGGCAGACGGTTGGGTAGGGGACACAGACGGTATGGGACCCAGATGGTATAGGAGCTAGCCTATCCCCCAGTTAAATGGTTCTTTATATAGCGCTTTTATCCAAAGCGCTTTACAGTGTTGACTGACATTCACCCAGTCATGCACACACATTCACACACACACCGACGGCGGAGTCAGCCACGCAGCGCGACAGCCAGCTGGTCAGGAGGGTGAGGGCGTCTCGCTCAGGGACACCTCGACACTCACAGCTAGGAGGAGCCCGGGGATCGAACCAGCAACCTTGCGGTTACCAGTCAACCCGCCGCCGCAGTTCTTACCTTCTCCCACCCAGCTCAGGTCCAGTTCGAAGGCCTTATCCTTCACCTCATCGTGGACGATGTAGATGCTGCAGGACAACAACGTCAACACGATCAACACCACAACAAACATCCTGACCACAGCGGACCTCATCACCGGGTGGTTTCAACACATACAAGGAGTTGTCCCAGGTGTTCGGCTGCATAAGAACAACCGTAAAACAGACCAGGGCTGAGGAGTAAACAAGCAAGTCGGTGAGACATCAACCTGAAACATGTCCAGCCCAGCCGTTCAGCCACAAGAGAAACACCCGGACATCCTCCAATCTGCTCGCACTACTCACATTTTGGCGACCTCCTTGACCACCTCTCTGCACGTCATGTCTTTCATCTGGGGAAGGTCAACCACAAGGGAGAGCCTGGTCATCGTTCAGAGGTAGAGAGAAGCATGGAGGAGGCACACACTGACACCCAGAATGATTCATGTGTGGATATTAATGCTCTTAAAAGTATTAAAACAACACAGCAGTCCTGCGTAGTTTTCCTCCTTCCAACCAAATGCTAAATGGACTGCATTCATACCGCGCTTTTCTAACCAGTGGCCACTCAAAGTGCAGTACGATATTCACCCGTTCATGCTCACATTCACACACCGACGGCGGTGTCAGCCACGCAGGGCGACCGCCAGCTCGTCGGGAGCGGTCAGGGTGAGGGCGTTGTCGCGCTCAGGGACACCTCGACACACAGCTAGGAGGAGGAGCCGGGGATCGAACTGGCGACCCTCCTGGTCACCGGCCAACCCGCTCTACCTCCTGAGCCGCAGGCCGGCCCAAACTAAACCGGGCGTGTAAATAATTCTGCGGTCCACTTGGTACGTCTTATTGCACGAGAACCAGCAGGGTGAGGAGGAGGAGGAGGGACCTCTGGGGAGGCCAGCCTGCTCGGCTGTACCTCCCAGGGGCCGATGATAGGGGCCGCTTCTCTCACGGGGCTCTGACCCCCACCTCCTGGACCATGGCTGAACTAAACCCTGGTCCGGCTGCCCTGTGTTACAGCAGAAATCCTAAGGGGAGATGGAAGGAGAGCCTGGTCCACAAAACCCAAAAGGACAGTAGCGCTTTGTTCCCAGTTTGGTTGTGGAGACATTCTACAGAGGTCACGGGTACCAGCGGCCGAAATGGGTGTTCCCGGGAGGGGTGGGGGGGGCTGGGGCTCCCTTAGAGACCGGGTGAGAAGACCAGAACGCCGAGTAGAGCCGCTGCTCCTCTGCCTGCCTGGGCATCTGTTCAGGGTGCCCACTGGGTGCCTCCCTAGGTCCCTAGGAGGTGCTCCAGGCACGCCTAGTGGGGAGGAGACCTCGGGGAAGACCCAGGACTAGGGGGAGGGATTATATCTCAACACTGGCCTGGGAACTCCTCGGGGATCCCGCCCCGGTCAGAGCTGGTCAACGTGGCCCCCGTGAAAAGGAAGTCTGGGGCCCCCCCTGCTGGAGCTGCTGGCCCCCGCGACCCGGCCCCCGGATAAGCGGTGTTGAGGAGGAGATGTTCTACAGAAGGTAAACTACTTGGCATGAGGGGACGAAGCCTTCAGAAGGGGCTGTAGGGGACAGGGGTCTAGGTCGCTCTGAGAGCCTTTCCCCGTTTGGTCGACTTGATTGGTAGAAACAAATATGCAGCGAAGGAACGTGAACCCCCCCCCCTCCCCTCCCCGTTGAGCCTGGGCAGAGCACTTACCGACAGCTTCTCGATCTCCGTCTTGGCCGCCTGCTTGGCCTTCCCGATGGCACAGCCCCAGTAGCCCTGCGCACACACACACACACACACACACACACACACACACACACACACACACACACACACACACACACACACACA
>JAOPJL010000132.1:16537010-16547030 GCA_027123545.1 Trisopterus esmarkii | reverse complement strand
TACACTAACCATCACTAGGTTAACCCATTCCCCGTACACACTAACCATCACTAGGTTAACCCATTCCCCGTATACACAAACCATCACCAGGTTAACCCATTCCCCGTATACACTAACCATCACTAGGTTAACCCATTCCCTGTATACAGCAGAGATAGCTAGAATAAGACCGCAATGCTAAGTACAATTTTTAAGCTCCAGGACCTACAACACACAATAAGTGTGTACATTAAGCTCCAGGACGAACAACACAATAAGTGTCGGGACGTCATTACACCCCCCCCCCACCCCCCCGGGTCTCACCCGGTCTCGGGGGGCTGGGGTGCGGCGGGGGGGTCGGCCTCCCCACTGAACTGCCTCTGGATGGCGGCCAGCCTCTTCTCACACTCCCGCAGCTGGGACTGGGCCAGCCGGTGGGAGTCCTCTGGGCTCAGGGTCCCACAGAGCCCCCTGAGGGCCTCCAGGTGGCCCCCCGCCGCCTGCGCCGCCGCGCTGCCCTGCGCCGAGAAGCACTCCTGCAGAGGACACACGGGGGGAGGGGGGGAATGGGGGGGGTGGTCCGAGGTTGTGACATCACAACTGCGTCGTTACCATCCGGACTGTACAGTTTTTTGATATCTATTTATTTATGTATCTATATACAGATATCTATAGATAAGATATCTACATATTATTCTATGTATATATATTCATTCTAGACGGGAAATTCAGGATAATGTATCTGATAATACATACCATAATATTATAATATTATTTTACTTTGCGTGTTATTATACAGTGATTTTTACATTTATATAAAATGTGTACTGCTGCTTAATCTTCCCTCTTGGATGAGTCAAACGCTAATCCCTTACCCACGTCCCCAGCCACAATTGAACCATCATGCATCTGGCCGGTAAATCCCGTAAATCCAAGACAGCACCCCGAGACAACCCACCACAACCAGCACCACTTACAGAGCTGACATAAACACACCACAGTACAAGACGGCATTTACCCAGTCGCTCCGTCCCCAGCTCCAGGTAAGCACAAGGCGGAAGGAAAGAGAAGAGATAAACAGAGACACGCCAGGCTTTGACAGATCCACCAAAGCGCCCCAGCGAGGGAGTTCCCTGCCGGTCTTTTGTCTACCTGTGAGTCTGCTGCTAATCTGGATCCTAGCAGTGAATCACACTGGACAGCAGCTGTGTTAAAGGCTTCCCTTGTTACTTCAAACTGTACTTGCTGCTTAAAACCTGATATCTCTGTTCTCACCGCCTGGATGAGTCACAACAGTGGGACATGTTTAAACACACAAAGGAATCACTGTTTCTGTACACAAAACACACGCATGCATGCATGCACGCACACACACACGCACAGACACACACATGCACACCCGCGCAAACACGCACACATACACACACACACTCGTTTCACAACCACAGAGTACACTGGACGACTGAGAAGAATGATGAAAAAGGCAAAAAAAAATTGTTGCATGCTATGGCTTTTTCTCAGACCAAAATGAACAACGGTTCATTTTCACATGAGAACTCCGACTCTCCCAGTGGAGACGATCTACCCGCTGCAGCTCCAGAACGCCTCATGCTTCAAGACCCAACGTGAACACACGGTGACCCGGCTCCCCTACCTCCCACTGGGTCTGGACCGACTGGGTGAAGAACTCCATGTCCTGGAGCTGGGAGGGGGTGCAGAAGGCCTCCATGCTCTCGGCAGCCCTGAGGAAACCCTCCAGCAGGTCCGGGTCCAGGGTCCTCGGAGTCTTCTGGGGGAAACCACCAGACCGTTTTACTGAGCCACTCGCAATGAAAACTTTGACATGGGTCCAATTGACAAAACGGTCCTAATGTAACATTACGACTGCAATAGGAAGCAACTCTTTGTTATAGCGTGATCACAATTAAGAACTGTGATTGTTCTTCATTACACTTTTGACTATTTAGTAGATACTTTGATCCATAGTAATTTACAACACTGTTTATTTTTGCGGTTCCTGACATTAATGAACAGGTACGGCCGTGAACATGTGAACATGGGGGTTTGAACCAAGAAACTTCCGGCTGGGAGTCAAACCCCCTAACCACTAGACGATCTTCACAATTGGTTTAAAAAGGAAGGCGTCGCACCACAACTAGCAACAGAACGCCGTAGGAATGGTGATTGACCATCCGTACCTCTTGGCACGACGCCGGTTCCCTGGACAGACGTCTGTCCGTGTAGACGCTGATGGCCTCCAGGATGTGCTGCTGTAGGCAGTGCTTGGCGTCCTCAAAGCCGTTCCGGGCCAGGGCCTGGGCCTTGGCGTAGGCCTCGGTGTAGGCCTGGGGGGTCGCCTGGACCAGGGCCTGCGGTTTAAAGCGGAGTTCTGGAGAGTCCCCCGGGGTCTGGGGGAGGGAGAGGACCTGGGGCGTGGGATGGAGGACTTTGGGTTGTTGCGGCGGTGGCTCAGCCGTGGATGGTACAGTGTGGTGGGCGTGGGTCTTGGGTGGACTGCTTGGCTGGGCCTGTGCGGTGGGGAGTACAGCTGGTTGGGACTGAACCATTGTATGTGCAGTAGGCAGGGGTTTGGTCTGTACTGCAACCTGCGTCTGGGCTTTTGGTTGGCCAATGAGCTGGGCTTGTGGGGTAGGCTGCACAGTTGGCTGGACCTCTGTCACCGGCTGGACCGCTGGCAGGGTCAGGGATCGGGTTTGCGTCACCGTCTGGATCTGGACTTTGGGTTGTCCAATCTGTTGGGTAGCAGATGTAGACCGTGCAGTTGGCAGGGCTGTGGTTTGTGGATCTGTCTGCATCAGACCTTCTGGATCTCCTGTTGGCAGGGTCTGGGATTTTGTTTGTGGCACTGTCGGTACCTGGACTTGAACCTGGGGCCGGGGTTGTCCACTGGGCTGAGCCACAGATGTAGACTTTACAGTCGGCAGGGCTGTGGTTTGCGGCTCTCTCTGTTTCTGGGCATTGGGTGTTGGCTGTTTCTGGCTTGGAGTTTGAGGAACTGTCTGGACCTGGCTCGGCCTTGGTTGTGGAGTGGACTGAACCTGGGCTTTGGGCAGACCAGTTGGCTGGGCTACAGGTGTGGGCTGTACAGTTGACTGTGCCATAGCTTTGGTTTGAATTGTCGTCAGAGTCTGGGTTGTGGGTTGGGGAATCACCTTGGCCTGGGGTAGCGGTTTTTGGAGCTGAGGTGTAGACTGAGGTGGCTGTGGTGGGGTCTGTATCTGCTTCTGAGGCTGAATGGGGGCCTGCTGCAGAGGTTGAGGCCGGTGGATGTGGGAAGCATGATGTGGCTGCTGGTAAGGTGGGTGGCTTGGGGGCTCAGACTGAGGGTGAGGCTGCGCTTGGCGCTCAGGTTGCGCTGGTGAATACCAGGGTTGAAGGGGGGATTGAGGCTGGAACTGTGAGTGGGGTTGGGCTGGTGGCTGAGGTTGAATCCAAGGTTCTTGCTGAATGTGCTGAACTTGTTGTGTCTGCATTTGACTCAGATTGTACGCTCTCGTCACTGGCTGTTGCATCGGCCGCTGGGGAGTCATCTGTCCCTGGGATTGGGCCCACGGCTGCGTTTGTGGTTGTGGCTGAGACTGTTGCTGAGGGTACTGTGCTGGATAGGGAGGGTAGCCGGGGTGTCCCTGCTGGGGCCCTTGTTGAGGCTGGAACGGGGCCCGTTGCTGTTGTGGGGCTGTTGGATACACCTGAGGTGGGGCTAACGGCGGACCCATGTTCTCCTGGAAGGCTTGGGGAAGAGGCTGCCCCTGTGGTGGATAACCCTGAATCTGCTGCTCCTGCCTCAGGACCCACTGCTGCTGTGGAGATTGACTTTGGGGATATCCTGCCAGGTAGATCAGGGGCTGGACTGGAGATTGCGAAAATGGAGGAGGAGGCGGCACTGGAGAATGCGGCTGCATTGGAGACGGTGCTCTGGTTGGAGCCCAAGCCTGTGGAGAACTCTGGCCAAGGTGGACCTGCTGTTGAGGGGCCTGAGGATGCATCTTAGGGGCATCCGTTTTCTGCTGAGTCAACGTTTGGACGTGGGACTGTGTCCGAGCCGTGGGAGGGATATGAGCAGGAGGTTGCATGACTGAGGGCTGAGGGTGAGATGGAGCCTGCTGAACATGGTGACCATGTTGGGGTGGTGGTGTCTGGGCCTGCATGGCGGCCTGGGGGGGCAGAGGGGAGGGAGGCCTGACTGGAGCCCAGGACAGATGTTGACTACGCATCTGGATGTGAGATGGTATTGGAGGCTGAATATAGCCAGGCAGTTGACCCTGCATGGGGGAAGTTGGCCTGATTTGAGCCAACGTCTGGCCCTGGACCATAGCATGGCCTTGGCTTGGCGCTTGCAGCTGTCCTGGGAGGGGCAGTGAAGACTGAGGTCTGTCTGGAGACCATGCATGAGACTGAAGTTGACTCTGGGCCTGAATCTCCATTTGCGTAGGCGAGAGCGACTGTATGGGGCTCCGCGGAGGCGCTGTCTGACCTGGAGTCATCATTGGCTGTACCCTCACGTCTTGCAGTTGAAGTTGTTGAGGTTGCACCTGGGGCAGGGCTTGGCTTGATGTTTTCACTTGGGCTGGGGCACCTGGCTGAGATTTAGAAGGACTATCCGCTTGTGGTCGGGCCTGGTCTCCCCTTGGTTGCTGGATCTTGGACTGTGGTCTTGGACCTTGTACCGTACTCTGTACTTTAGCTGTTGCAGCTGGCTGTGGTTGAGCATCTTTCTTAGCCTGCTGTGGTTGTTTTTGTGGTTGGGGTTGTTGTGAAGGCTGCTTATGTTGTGGCTGCCTTTGCTGCTGTTTTGTCTCTTCTGGTTTTGTTTGCTTCATTATTTTGGCTTGTGACTCCAGCTGGGCCGTTTGTGCTCCTTTGACCTGTGAATCCACCGGAATCGGAGCCAGGGACACAGAGTCTTTCTCCGGATGTGTTTGAACCTGGGCCGAGGTGGCCGGTTGTGGTGAAGAAGACGCCTGGGTTGAAGGGAAAACCAGGGCTGGAGCTGGCACATGGACCTGGACCACAGCCTGGACAGAAGGAGGCGCCTCAGTCTGAGGGGATTTAATTGGAACATCGGTTGATGGGATTTCCTGGGCCGTCCGGGCCTGGTCGTACACTACAGTTGCATCCTGTTCATCTGAAGGCTTTTTCTGGAGCCACGGGCGGTTCTTCCTACCCTGAGCCTTTCTGCTTTGGAGCTCTTTCTGGCTGAGAGGCTTCTTTGGCTCTTCTGGCTGCCTGGGCGGCTGAGGCTCGGCCTCTGGAATCTCCTTGGCCCGAGCCCCAATGTGCTTCTGGATCGGCACCTCTGGATGAACTGGTGGTTTCTGCTGGGGGGCATCCTGCTGCTCCATCTGTTGTGAAAGCTTTTGTTGTCTTTGGGGTTGTCGGTGCTGTGGTTTTTGCTGTTGCTGTTGTTGTTGCTGTAGCTGCTGTTGTTGTTGTTGTTGTTGCTGTAGTTGTTGCTGTTGTCGTTGCTGTAGTTGCTGTTGCTGCTGTAGTTGCTGTTGCTGCTGTAGTTGCTGTTGCTGTAGTTGTTGTTGTTGCTTTAGCTGCTGGTCCAGATGTTGTTGCTCTTGCCATCTGATCTGTTGCTCTTGTTCGTGTTTCTGTTGGGCCCATGCTTGTTCCTGAGCCTCGATCCGTCTCTCTTCAAGCTCCTGCATAGAATCCCGGGTGGAATCCTGAGATAGTGCTGACTCAGGTCTGGTCTGAGTCACGGCCTGGGCATAGGAATATGGCAGCGGTGGAGAGCTCAGCTTCACTTTCTCTCTGTGTTCCTGGACCACTATTGTTGGGACCTGGTGGTGCTGCTGCTGTAGTCCTCTGGGCTCGGCCCAGGATTCAGGATCCTTCTGCTGGGTCAAGGGGGGAGCCACGGAGAGCACCCTGGCTCTCTTCTCCACCGGCTCGTCCTCACGCGACACAAAGGTCTTGAGTTGAGGAGGCTGGTCCTCTGGAGGGCTCTGGCTGCGGTCTCTCCTGGCTCCCAGGCTGCTCAGCATCCCCACCACTTCCTAAAGGGCGTAAAGAGGTATGGGTTTAGGATGAGGCCAACGGGGATTAAGGCTTAACAATCAGGGTTCTTCAGGTGACTTACAAGTGAGGCTGAGAAGATCAAAAGAATGCAATCAAGTTTGTTGGAGCGAACTAGTTTCTAATAATACAGATAGTGTTTCTCACGAGTCAGAAAGCCAAGGTTAAAGATGCCTCAGGGATGATATACTCTAACATTCCTGAAGAGTCATGGCTTTCCCACGGTCTCCGTTGACTAACGTGCCTCAGGAGGAACTCGTATGTTGTGCCGTACTTGCCTGGGACTGGGCGACGGCTGCACGGACACGGTGCTGCATGGCCGACGCGTGGACGTACTGGACGGGCGAGTTCTTCTGGCTCATCATGACCATCACCTGCAGGTCCTGCTCTTCTGTCACCACCTGGCCCTCCAGCTGCAGGCCCCGCGAGATGAACACCTGTCGGGGTGAGAGCGGTTGTGAGGATGAAGAGCATGGGAGGGAAATGTAGCTTTGACCATGCCTGCCTTTCTGAAGAGATCTCCCAAGAAACACTGTCGGGATATTCTTGGATATCAGTCTCCCAAATGAATATCCCAAAGGATCAATTAATATTTTCCCCGCCAATCGGTCTTGTCCTAAAACGACTTCTACTAGTACTTGGCAATGCCTCATCTTAGAACCAATGCTCCATAATCTGTCTTTTGTACACACAACTGAGGTTAATGCCTCAATATCTAGGTTAATTGGGCATGATTACATGTCTAAAAGCAATGAATCGTCGTTTTGAAGTTAACATTAACAACACTTATCTTTATAGTTGAGAGTGTAAACATGGGGTGAGGCCTCCAAAGAGGCTGGGAGAAGCCTGTAGCGTGATCCTGCCTGGGGGGTGATGTTACCCTGTGTTCTGTAGCTGTGCCTACAGAACACAGCTGTTGGCTAATATGTGGACCGTAATGCAATGCGGTGTGGTGTGTTTTTAGAGGCCTACGGGTAGAACACAGCAGAACGCAGACTTGGACCTGTGGGCGTTTGCTTTGCAGGTTCTGACATTTAAAAAGACGAGCATGTGCTCACAGGATTATTGTGCTGGCGGCAAACCCGAAGCTTTTCATCGTGTATTTTGGCGCGGTATTTCAGGCACTAATAATCTAGTAAGAGAAATGTTGGCTCCTATTTGTATTGTGCCTTTGGCAACCTGAGAAACAATTTCTTAAAATAAGAGGACTTTTGAGGGTTGCTAAACAGTGTATGCAAGTAAACAAAGATCTGAATGCTCTCAGAGAGACTATAAGAAACGCCATCAGTGTAAACATTTCAACAGACATTAATGAACTGTTGTCTAAAGTTGTCTAAAGAAGGCCTGTGGTTTTCCCAGGGTAAGGGGGCATCCACTGAGTCTCTGAACCTCCCAGCGCTCCTGTAGAGGAGTGAACTCCTCCTAGGAGTTCAGGAACTCCACCTCAAACTGGGTGTTCTAGAAACAAGCTGGGTTCTAGAACTCAGACGGCCTTCCCCACAAACTCTGAGCTCTAACTCAACAAAGACATTTGAATAGCGTTGCTACACCAGAGTAGAAGTCCATCATCCTCATCCTCATCATCATCATCATCATCATCATCCTCCTCATCCTCATCATCATCATCATCATCATCAGCAGCAGCAGCAGATCCTACCCTGGCCCGGGGGTCCTGGGCCCTTTGGGGTCTCCGCTCCCTGGCCTTCAGGACTTGGTACAGCTCCCTGGCCTCCACATCCCAGTGCAGCAGCTCTGCCAGGCGGCCGTCCAGACCGCACACACTCTGCTGCAGCTCCACACACACCTGCTCTGCCTCCGACAGCGTCTGCACCACCTGTGGAGAGCGAGGGACCAGCGTCAGGAACCAGCATCGGGACATAGCATCAGGAACTAGCATCAGGGACCAGTGTCTGAAGCTAGACTCTAGACTAGAAGAATGGACTAGCTGCCCATAGATGGGATCTTCAAGATGTATGAAGTCATTAGATGACGTGGACAGCACAGCATCATGAAACTCAAACTAATTCATCGTAGCCCAATGAGCTAGTCTCAGATGTGTTGGTTTTTACGATGGTTGGTTGATGGGACCGCGACGGTTTCAAGTAAACGAAAACGGTCATTTCAATGAGATTGACTTCCTACCTCAGGGACGGCCTGGGTCAGCTTCTGTCGCTGGTCAGAGGAGAGCTCTGGAAAGTCCTCCCTTTCCAGATCCACCTCCCTCATCTTCTTCAACATGAACTTAAACACAACAAGACAGCCTCAGGTTTAGTTCCCTCCTGCCACCGCGAGGCTCAGAGTCTCTAGATACGACTCTCCACCCGGGCCAGGACTCAGAGCAGCCCCAACAGCAGAGTAACAGAGGAACACTCAACATTCAGACTACCGTTCAAAGGTATGGGGTCACTTAGGGGTCCTTATTTGTTCAATGAAGATAACATTAAATGAATCAGAAATACAGTCTAGACATGGTTAATGTGATAAGTGACTATTCTAGCTGATGTTTAATGGAATATCTAGATAGGTGCACTGAGGCCCATTTCCAGCCACCATCACTCCTGTGTTATAACGGTACATTGATTAGCTCGAGATCGTGTTCAAAGGCTAATTGATGATTCGAAAACCCTTGCACAATTATGTTAGCACCGCTGCAAACGGTCGAATGATAGAGTTTTCATGGAAAGAAAGATGAAATTGTCTGGGTGACCCCAAACCCTTGTACGGTAGTGTACACATAAATATGATCTGTTAGAAGTGACGAGTCAGTGAGGAGTGACCCGGGCTCCTGAAGACGGCCTCAAACCGTGAGGTACCCGGGGCCGGCTGGGTCTCACCTGGATTCTCTTGCGGTAGGTCTGGAGCGGACCAGACATGGTCTCCAGGGGCTCCTTCAGGATCAGCATGGCGTCCCGGATCAGAACCTGCAGGTCTGGGGGGCTGGCGGGCGGGGCGGCCTCAGACTCATCCACCTGTGGACCACAGGGCCGTGATGTTAGCTACCCTACGGCGGGTTTGGCCTCTCCCTGTGGATCTGGATGCTTCATGAGCTGTCGTGTACAGTGGGTTCCTTCTCAGTCATCGTCCCCAACGTCTGGGATGGGATGGTCAAAGTGCATGCATGTTGTCTTCCTTCGTGAAGCACGATGCTAATAACGTTTTTTTTTTGTTCTTTTGTTCAAGTCTTGGTAAATGACTGACACCTAGCACATCTTAGCGCATCTCAGAGTTCTGGATATGAAAGTCTAATGCATCTAAATTATGAAAAAATAAACATTGACATTGTTACATAATTTGTCAAAATGTGCAGATCTTCGTATACTTTGAAGCGAAAGCTTAGATCTTAAACCCAACATATGATCAGATATATTTTTGTTCAAGTCTTGGTAAACGACCTAAAACTTCGCAGGGAGGATGAAGAGCTAAAAACACAGCTAAGCTAAAGCTCTAATACAGAAACGCTAGCCCATTCGCCTGAAATAAACCAAAAACAAAAACACGCATCCTCTCGAAAAAAACGAAACTTTGGTCGGTTGGACGTGGATTAAGTCAGTTGATGCAGAGCGATCTAGTTTGACTGGTTATGAGCAGGTTGCCACCCGGGCGAGGTATGTGGGGAACCAGCCGGGCCGCTCTACAGATAAAAGAGGCTGGAACACAATAGGCTGGGAGCAGCCGCACAGACACCTGTCGTTATGGGAACAGGGTGGAGGAGAGCCACAACACACCCTCACGCTGAGGACCTGAGTCGACTCACACCCATTCAATAACAAGGAAGGAAAGTGTTCAGCCTGACCTGAGAGGACACACACATACACACATGCACACACACACGCACACGCACACACACACACACACACACACACACACAGATGTATACACATACACACACATATATACACATACATACACATACACACACACATGCATGAACACAGAAACATTCAAACACAGACCCACAAGCAGAAAGACACACACACACAACCTCAAAACACACAC
>JAOPJL010000132.1:15758567-15770108 GCA_027123545.1 Trisopterus esmarkii | reverse complement strand
TGTACCCGGGTAAAGCTAAGCTAACACTATGTTGTGTTGTGTTGGGGAGCAGGCATCGCTCTGTACCCGGGTAAAGCTGAGCTAACACTATGTTGTGTTGTGTTGGGGAGCAGGCATCGCTCTGTACCCGGGTAAAGCTAAGCTAACACTATGTTGTGTTGTGTTGGGGAGCAGGCATCGCTCTGTACCCGGGTAAAGCCCAGCTGCTGAGCTGCAAACACTACTACCATAACTACATCCCCCCGCTAGTGGCCCCCGGGACCCCGGAGGTGGGGGACTGCACCATGGAGCAGGTGGCCTACGTGGGCCCCTTCACCAACCAAACCCAGGTGAGGCCCGGAGAAGCTGTGCTGTAGCCCTGAACCCCAGGGGGTGTGGCTTTAAGGTAGGACAAAGGATAATGTGTCTGCTGAACGGCTGAGTGTGAAGGGGGTTAGGGTAGTTCTACTGGCCAACACAATATCAAAGAAACGAGGATGAGGACAAAGGAGGATCTTCATTTTGTTCATACGCTGTTTCTTGTTTTATGAGCTGATCTACTTCTGAAACAAATTAGAAAACAATCCAAAACATGAGCACCGTAGCAACACTTCACCCTTTGTTTCCCACTGCTCTCCATTTAAATCCCAATTAACGAGCGTCCCGCCATGTGCTCACCGCTTCAGGTTAGTCGTGGACGTAAGATTTTGGCTCACATTCTAAGACATACAAAAGCATGCTGACCTTTGACCTGCGGCAGAAGCAAGCGCTGGTGGTGCAGGGGCCGGCGGACGTCCGGAACAAAGAGGTGGTCTTCATGCAGTTCAGCCTGACGGACGCCGACGAGGACTTCAGCGCCATCACCTACATGCTGTTCGCCCAGTTCAAGGACCTGGCTGTGAGGTGAGGGACGATGACACCCCCCCACCCCCCCACTACCGCCGGGGCCTCAGACCACGGCCTCGTTCCACAGCTCTACTCCTGAGGGGGTTCACGGTTCCTACTCTCTTCTTTATCAAAGAGTTCAGGATGTTGGTTAATAACCGCAAGAACACACGATGCTTAAGATGATAGATGATAAATGTATTAACCAAGCTCTCTGTGTGTGTGTGTGTGTGTGTGTGTGTGTGTGTGTGTGTGTGTGTGCGTGTACACACACGTGTGTGTCTGTGCGTGTGTGTGTGTGCGTGTGCGTGTGCGTGTGCGTGTGCGTGTGCGTGTGCGTGTGTGTGCGTGCGTGCGTGCGTACGCGCGCGCGCGCGTGTGCGTGTGCGTGTTCGTCCCGCAGCCCGGATAAGCCGGCCTTCATGATGGACTGTGAGAAGAACTACTCCATGTGGACGTTCTCAGGGGGGTTCCGGACCTGGGTGAAGATGTCCCTGGTGATGACCTCGGGGAAGCAGGACGAGAGGGTGGAGTTCCGCCAGGAGGTACCCGCCTCCCTCTGGCCTTCAGCTCCCGGCTCGCTTTCCAAGACTCTCTACAATCATCTGCAATCTAACTTTTTTCGCATTTAAATTAAAAATATGGAACATTTATAGAAATCTTTCCACAATTTAAGATTTGAATTAATAACGATGATAATGCAAAAAGTAACCGTATAACAAATAAATAAACATAGTAATAATAAAAGTGATGGTAATTAAAATGTTATTTGAATGTTATGTTATTAACAATATAATGTAATTGTTAAGTCGGGTAAGCAGGTTATCATCCAGGAAACAAACCAGCCCGGTGTGCGTTCAGGGCCGTGTTAATAATGCGGTGGTGCTGTTCTTCCTCCTGTCCAGTCGGGGGTGGTAAAGTACAACGACCGGCGAGCCAACATCACCAACGAGCTCTTCTTCGTGGTGTTTGAGTGGCGGGACCCCTTCATACAGGAGATCAAACTGGTGAGCGTCTCCAAGCCCCAATGTGTTGTTGACCAATGATAGACGTTTGTAAAGGGCATATTTGATGGGTCACGTTAACCCACAACACGTTTCTGATACCATCACTTCCTCCCAGAGTTGTGACGGTGTTATGTTACTGTTAGGATACATCATTTTAACCCACATGTTTTCCTAAACACTTGTGACATCA
The DNA here is from genome assembly GCA_027123545.1 of Trisopterus esmarkii. Lineage (NCBI taxonomy): Eukaryota > Metazoa > Chordata > Actinopteri > Gadiformes > Gadidae > Trisopterus > Trisopterus esmarkii. The sequence continues at coordinate 15,768,047 of JAOPJL010000132.1, read as the reverse complement.
CTTCCTCCCAGATCTTATGCTGCGTAACAAGACGCGTCATGTTGACCCACGACGTGTTTCTGAACGTTTCATCACTTCCTCCCAGATCGTGACGGCCAACCCGTGGAACTCGGTGGCCATCTTGTGCGGTGTGTTCATGGCCCTGTTCAAGGCGGCTAACTTCGCCAAGCTGAGCATCTCCTGGATGATCCGCATGAGGAAGAGGCACCTGAGGAGCCGGGCCAGGGAGCTCAGCAGTGTGACCTGAGAGCAGCGCTGGTCGCTGGTCGGCCATGCTCCTGGTATCGGGTTCCCTTCTGAAACGCTGCATCCAAACCGTTCCCCATGTCGAGTGTGCATAAGGCATTAGCCTTAAGGCTAAAGGCTAAAGGCATTAACCTTTACCTTAAGGCTAAAGGCATTAGCCTTAAGGCTAAAGGTATTAGCCTTTAGCCTACCTTAAGGCATTAGCCTTAAGGTAAAGGCATTAGCCTATACATAAAGGCTAAAGGCATTAACCATTACCTTAAGGCTAAAGGCATTAGCCTTTACATTAAGGCTAAAGGCATTAACCATTACCTTAAGGCTAAAGGCATTAGCCTTTACCAATAGTCATCAATACAGCACTTATTGATTAGGACCTTATTGATAGGTGCCATTCTGTTTAGTTCCTCTGGGGATGAAGGGAGATACGGGACATATTACATGAGTGCGTCCATACTCCCTAGAGAGTCATGTTTTCAGTTTTCTCATTATTTTCATCTCAGAAGTGTAATGATGTGGGTTAGGGTTAGACGCTCTGTAGAGATTAGGGTTAGGGTTAGACACTCCGTAGAGATTAGGGTTAGGGTTAGACATTCTGTAGAGATTAGGGTTAGGGTTAGACGTTCTGTAGAGATTAGGGTTAGACATTCTGTAGAGATTAGGGTTAGACGTGTAGAGATTAGGGTTAGGGTTAGACGTTGTGTAGAGATTAGGGTTAGGGTTAGACGTTCTGTAGAGATTAGGGTTAGGGTTAGACGTTGTGTAGAGACTTTATGGGTCTGACGAGAACAGACAGAAGGAGGAACTGACATTTTACCAGACACATACAAATACAGATGCACTTTAAGATGCACTAATGGATCAGTTGTGTGTTGTCAACTAAAGGCACAATACTGATTTAAAATGACTTTTCAGCCGACTGCTGCATTAAGGGTGTATGTTGTGCTTCTGTTTGGAAGTTGATTGTGATGCTGATTGTGAATGTGCCCCATAGATGGTTTGTTTGTTGAGCTAATTTGTGTTTACGGAACACTTTTCAGTTCCACTCATACTCATGCTCTGATGTGTTTTTAGTCAATGCATTCTTTTAGTTGAGTACTGAATGTTTCCAGTAATTATTGTCCACTTCATGTTACAGTCTGCGTATGAAATGTTTAAATCAGTGATTCTCAATCACCTGGAATGTACTTGAATGGCCATAAGCCATGTTCGATTTTAAATGTCTGATTATGTCATTTATATATATATATAAGAGTGAGATTTTTATAATGCTACATAGAATTGGATGCACAAAAATACCATATTGGTAAAATAAAAAAAATCTAGATGTATTGAGTCAGCCTGAATTTTTTATTCCACTTTACTTTTTGTACAAATATCGACAAATATCTGTACTTAAAAACAAAACGACCAAAGATGTATTGCTTCATAAAACTTATTTAATGTTTTAGAAGAATAGGCCACAGGTTACTAGTGAAAGGGGCGGGGTTTGTTTTTCTGCAACAACAAAAAGACAGGAAGTGTTTCCGAACCAGGAGCTTTGTTTACATTCCATTCATAACTATTATATATTTTTTCTTTAGATCTTCATTAAGCTTTCGACGTGAATTATAAAAATCCACGACTCTAACCCATTGCGGTAACCCTGTGTTCGTGAACCGTGCCGCTCGTGAATGCAGCTCAGGTGGTGGTGTTGTTGTTGCTGCTAGCTGTTAGCTTGCTGGCTAACTTAGCCTCAACGGTGGAGGTGAGAATGGTTCGTTTGTCTCAGACCTTACCAACATTTGGATATCAAAGAGGTACAAACGCAACGACACTTCAACGCAGAAGCACACCGCACGGGTTTGCCCTGCATGACATCTTTGTTTAACGCGTTGTAACGGTGGCGGTGGGGATGTGCAGCTAGCTAGGGCTTAGCCGTCAAAACATATCTTACTGGAACTGCATGTATGGACTATGTGGATACGATACCAGTCTGTGGGTTTGGCTTCTCCCTAATGCACCAAACACGTTCATTTTGTTGCGTTAGTGTTGAGCTAGGCCTGAGGATGTTCTGTACCTCGGACATGTTGGGACCATCCTCGTTCGGGTTCATTAGAAGCGCACCCGTCTGTTTTGGGTGTGTGCAAAACTTCAAATGTCCGGTTTGCTTCTATCCTTAAGTGTTGGGGAATAGCAGTACCAGCTAGAAGTGGATTATCCATGACTGCTGGTCAGGACACGTTATTCATACATGCATGAATCACCTGGGTGATTTATACATAGCCCATGTGGACAATACCGCTCACCCCAATTTATTGAATGTTTATTGTATCCATTTGTCTTGACTTGAAGACCCTAAGAGATAATATAAAAAGATAATATAACAACTACATGTATTTTTAGGGTAGGATAGTGTAGTGGTTGGTGTGTCAGGCCACCAGCCTTAAGGTACCTGGTTCATTCCCCCCTACCCACTTGTAACCATGAGCAAGAGGTCTTATTCCCGATCTGGTCCCCTTTGACCGGTAGCTGTGTCCTGTAGTTCTCCTTGGACACACCGTGCTTAAAGACATACTTTTAATAATAACCCAACCTATGGAACCTGTTAAGATGCTTAAGTCTAACTATACTACTGACATCTGTTGGGTGGAGCCATTACTCCAAACAGAACATTATTTTCAGATGGCGATGACCTTCGAGGTGTGTGTCAGGTGTGGCCTACATTTCAAAGGGGGCTGGACAAAAAATCTCACACTTTGCTGCCACGGTCAAAGTTCAGCTCCCTCGCAGTCGTTTTTATGGCGTTAATGTATGCTCTAGTAGTGGATGTTTAAAAACAAGCCTAGAAAATGACCCAGCGCCACGCCCCCCTCAGTGCCCTGCCTGCAGGCCTGGGCGTTACTGTACCCACTGGTGGAACCAGACCCCACTCGACACCACTCAGCATTCCACCCCAGCATGCTGGGAGAAACCGGGTTGTGGAGTCAAAGAGAACGTCAGCCACCTGATCCCCGGGGTTTGGTCTGAGGTGTCAGAATCCTACATTGGCCCACTGGGTCAGTCTCAGCTGCTGAGGCTGTAGCCCCCCCCTCCCCCCTCCACCCCCGCCCTCTTCTACATGGGTCGTCCAGCAGTGGTTGAACTGCACTATTTCTAATGCAGGGGCCCCGTGTGAGAACCCTCCGGAGGGGGGGCTGCTCTCTTGCGACCGTCCCGGGACGTTGCGTGGTGTAAACATGTTTCACTGTGTTCTTTCCCCACACAGTCATGGCGTAGGAAACCCTGAACCGTGTCCAAGATGGGGAGACAGAGAAAGTGCATTCTGTGCGAGATGGTGTGCAGCTCAAAGCAGGTGATTCAGCCACAGACGAGTGATGAGAGAGGCTAACCCTGAGTGGGGGCTGGGCCTGTCAGACGGAGCCTTCAGCAGCTGTCCCGGTGTACTGTAGGAGCTCTGCCCTCCGCACAGGGCACTGCCAGCTCACCTTTCAGTTCCCCTGTCACTGGGATCAGTCCCATGATATTAATATCATTGTTCTAGGTCTTTCCTCACACTGTTAAAAATTATGATGTCAAGCCGTTTCAAATCACTTAGTATGTTTGGTAGTTATTATATTATATATGTTTTTTTCGTTTTTACTATTTAATTATTTGCAATTAATTAACCAATAATTGTCATTTATTTTGTGTTATTTTATTTATTTTGTTTCCATCTTTCATCACGTGAAGCTTCTGAATAAAACGTACTGAGGAAAAAGATGACATGTGAATAATGGGTTCTTTATCTTCTGGTTTCCAGGAGATGGATGACCACATTAGGACCATGCTACACCACCGGGAGCTGGAGAAATTGAAGGGCAGGTGAGTTTACCTGAAACACATCACACCTGCACCAAGGCTAGCTGATCAGCATTAAACACCTGCACCAAGGCTAGTTGATCAGCATTAAACACCGGTACCAAGGCTAGCTGATCAGCATTAAACACCTGCTGCACCAAGGCTAGCTGATCAGCATTAAACACCTGCACCAAGGCTAGCTGATCAGCATTAAACACCTGTACCAAGGCTAGCTGATCAGCATTAAACACACTGCTTTTGTAACTAATCAGTAGCAAAAATGCTCCTAGTTTATATATTTATTTAAATTGCAATGAATTCCGCACCTTAATCAACATGACTTATTTTCTTAACTTATTGTTTGACTGAAGATGCATTACGATCAAGGAACAACAATAAGGGATAATTCATTAGCCAATTTTCTTTTCGAATTCACCTTAATGAATGAGTTGGGTGAAAAGGTTACGCGGTTACGATCAAGTTAATTTTTTGCACGTGCGCGCCACAAACACGTGCACATAGCCGTGATCAGCCAGAGGAGTCGTGCAAGCCAGCTGTCCCTCGCCAGGGTGCGTATATTTAGACGACCACTGGCCCCGGACAACAGGCGTGTCCGGTGGCCGCCAACTGGCCGTCCCGTGACTCTCCAGCAGATTAGCCCAGTATGCCACTCTGTGGGTGGAGCATACAGAGGAGACGTACGGCACCCGTTGACCTCCTTCACCCGGCCGCCATCTTGGCTCCTCGGCCCCGGCGGGGAACCTTGTAGAAGGTTTGGGGGAAACGCTGACGGCTCTGTTTGCATTCTGAACGCTTCCTCGGGGGGGCCGAATGGAATGCAGAACTAACTGAAAATATTGCATTGAGTTGTCGTGGTTTCCTTTTAGCTACTAGAAGGTTCCTTCACCTAACCCGTTGTCATGAGATGAACAAGGTCTACCTTTGGTGGTATAAAACAATACTAGATGTCTGTGAAGGCTTGTTTGTGTCTATCCTTCAGGCCGATACAACTCGTACAGGATAGCTTTGTTTAAGTCGAATATACCCTATATAACATTTCTGTTCTATTAAGGCCAACAGAATAGTTTTTCTAAATCATTACGCTATCACATCAGTGGGGTTTAAAATGTAGAATGAATTTGATGATCAAACAGCGGTTCCGTTTACGATCGATCATGTGAATGTTAGTCTAGCCCATGACAGAACGTTTGGAAAGTGCAACCCGACCCCGCCTATAAAATGTCACGCCGGTGATGGCAAAATGGCCGCTTGCCATGACCCACTTTCCAGCAGGGCCCTTCTGAAGTACAGCCAGCCAGGAGTCTGATCCGCTGATCCTCCACCGGTCATACTTGGGCGATGAGGGAGGGTTTTGAATCGAGGATCAGAGTGCAGCTGTACATGGGGGTCCGCTTACACCAGCTGCACTGATTGGTCTACAGGCTCTGGGAAATGTTTTTATAACACACTGGCTGCCATGGAGCTGGGGGCGTGGCCTTTGGAGCACAAGGGAGGGGGGCGTGTACAGAGCANNNGGTGGAAATCAGACTGTTCCTTCTAGAGAGTGTCAGTGCACGAGGGACACCATCCAGGAACCACCCAGCAGGCTCCACAGCGTGCTGGCAGCCGTCCGTGCAGGTCCCAGCTTTGGTGCACCGTGGCTGGGTGGATAGGCCCGCACCCCGGCTCCTAGCGTGGCCGGCCCTCCTACCCTCACCCTGGCACCCATGGATCCCTGAATCCACAGACGCAACACGAGATCAGGACGTTCTTAGGACAAAGATTCAATTCATTCACTTAAAGAAACTTAACGAGAAATTTTAAGCTAGCTTACCTCCTGATCTGTAAAATTATTATTATTTTTTAAAAATTGTTTTTTAGAGATTTATCAAACCAAAAAAAACAGGACTGTCGAGTATCCTCCTCTCCTGCGAGTCTTTACACCGTGCATTTTATTTTCTAAAACACGAAAACACCTCAGAGCCTGTCGTCGTGAGGACGACGGCGGCTCTGCAGAACCCAGAGAAACTGAAACCGAAACAAAAACCAAAAAAAAACAAACAAACAAAAACGAGCGACCGCCCGCCGACCACCCGCCCCCCCCCCGCCCCCCGCCCGCCATGCCGCAAGCCACCGCTGAGCCGCCTCTGCCCCGGCCCTGCCTCCCCAGGGACTGCGGCCACGACTGCACGGTGTGCCGTGTGACGCTGGTCAGCCTGACGGACTACGCCGGACACATCTCCAGCCCCCAGCACAAGCAGAACGTGGAGGCCTCGGAGAGCGCCGCCGGGGCCGTGGGACCGGGCCCGGGCCTGGACCAGGACGTGGACTACTTTGACCAGGCGCTGGTGGAACTCGTGGAGAAACGGAAGGAGCTGATCCGGTAGGACGCGGCGTTTGGGCGGGGCTGTTGTACTGGTTGTTGTGGTGGTGGTGGTGGTGGTTGTTGTGGTGGTTGTTGTGGTGGGGGTTGTTGTTGTGGTTGTTGTGGTGGTGGTTGTGGTGGTGGTGGTGGTGGTGGTTGTTGTGGTGGTGGTGGTGGTGGTGGTGATGGTGGTGGTGGTTGTTGTTGTGGTTGTGGTGGTGGTTGTTGTTGTGGTTGTTGTTGTGGTTGTGGTGGTGGTTGTTGTGGTTGTTGTTGTTGTGGTGGTTGTGGGCAGCTTTTTAGAGCTCTTGGGAACAACATTGGAGCAGAATTCTTTCTTTGAATGTGTGTTGGCCTTCTGCCTTGTAGTACATCTGCAATGGAGGTCTTGTGTGTGAATTGTTTTCTACTTATTTATTTGCACTTTTCGTTGACTCTCCTTAGTCAGACTTGTTGTTCTGAAGTTCTTGTCAGATCTCCCGCATTGTGGTGGCTTAGGTTAGTGTTGTATTCAGTTCAATATGAGTCGCAATAATCATTGAAATGTCACAAAAATTATATCGATTTTTATATTCTCTTTCCCAGTAATAGTACTCTGGCAATTTTAGTTATTGTCATTATTGTAATTTCTCCCTCTTTCTGAGTTGATCATTTCTCACAAACATTCGCCAAACCACTTTCCAGTCAGGAATTCCACCCAATCTCCAACTGGTTCCCAACACCCCCCCTCCAACGCCTATTCCAGAGTCCCAGTCCCATATCTGGAGAGCTGGTCGCCTCAGTGTGGTCTCCATGGCGGGGCCGTTCGTTTGTTGTGTCTGTCTTAGCCTACCCTCCCTGCCCCCTGCCCCCTGTGGAGAGGACAAGACCGCCTGTGTCTCTCCTCCCCCCCCCCCCCGGGCCATTTATAGTCCTGGTCCCTGCAGCGGTCACAGCCTCTTATAGCCCCGGCGAGGAGGTCTGCAGCAGGGCAGGGCCGGGTCAGATGTCAGCCTCATACACCAGATTAGCTCCCCTGGTTCTTATCGCTGGCCGCCGCCGGGCCTGTTTCCCTCCTCCTCCAGATAACAGAAGCCACTTAGTCCTGCTAGGTGGTCTTCACTAACAACATGACACCAGGGGGAAATGGCCCAGTTGTCCAGTTATGGTGGAAGTCGAAGACAGCCACCACTACCTCCACCACCTCCTCCACCAATTTTATTTTATAGAATATTATAGAAGTTAGTTGAGATAATGTTAATCATGTTTAAAGTATACTGTGAATATAACGTAACAAGGGGGTTGTGTTGCACAAAGCAATGTATGCGCTATAGCGGTATTCGTGTTGTGTTATCCATTCTGCTGCTATTGAGTTGGGTGAAAGTGTAGTTCTGGAAGCGAAGCAGTTGCTTCGATCGGTGCTCGTCTAGCCGGGCCTGTCAGAGGGGAGAGTAGTCTTGCAGCTGTCCGTCGGTCATGCTGGAACATGTCCCTTCATAGAGGAAGCACGTGGCCACCTGCCCTCTCACCCACGGCCCATGCTTAGCATTAGTGGGTAGACCATAGAGTAGAGTTGAATGCATAGCCAATGATACTCTAGAATGTACCACAGGAGTCAGTTGTTTTGACTCATAGAACTGAGACTATGGGTAGTCTCAGTTATGAATCACTGATACTATTCCTACCACAGAGTTCCATGTATACATGTGGTGTTTTGAACAGTAAAGATGAGAAAGTGGCTCTAACCGTTTCAGATGAAAGCTGATAACGTTCTGCATGGATCTTGTGATCCTAACCACAACTCACAAGGTGCTGCTGGCCAACTGCCAGCCAACCACAAAGTGGTGAACCAACGATACTTTGGTGACTTTAAACAAACCGCCAGTCCCCCCCTTCAGCGGCACAAGACCTTTGTGTATGTGCGTCCTATTTGGAGGTGTGAACCTGAACATGAAAAGGGTGCAAATACTCACAAACATGCAATTATTGCCCAATTTCTCCCAGCAAAAGAAGTCCAACCCCGGAGCATGTAGCGGTGAATCCCATTCAAACGTATTCCTCAGATTGACATTACAACCACTTGTCCATTCACTCGATTTCCTATTCTAGCTTTCAGGGTTGAAACCTGCTCTGGCCGAAAAGAAAATAAGTTAACTTTAGATTAAAAAAAATTTAAATGTATTTTATGTAATATCTTTTGGTGTAACCCCCTGCAGTACTCCAAACTACCCCTAGGTCTGCGTACCCCCATTTGCGCACCGCTACTCTGTAGTAACGTGTGGCTGTGACCCCCCCCCCCCCTACAGGAAGGAGGAGGAAGCGGCGGCGGCCCGGCGTGCCCGCGAGGAGTTGGAGAGCCGCCGACAGCAGGACTTCCAGGAGCGGCTCCGGGAGGCCAAGGAGCGCTTCAGGCTCAACCTCCGGGGGAGGCAGCAGCCCCCCCTGCTGGGCTACGCGGCGCCCCGGACCTCCGAGGCCTGGGACAGCGGCCCCCACCACCACCACCACCACGCCGCGGACCAGCAGGCCTGGGCCCACGGCCGGCAGGGGAAGAGCTCCACCTGGCACGCCCAGGAGCTCCCCACCAGCTTCCAGGGCTGCGCTGCGGGGGAGTGGGCCGGCGGCAGCCTGGGCAGCTCCCAGGGCTACGGGGCCCCCCCGCTGATGGGCTACACGCCCGGGTCCCCCAGGGGCCGGCACCCCTGGCTGAGCAACCGAGGCAGCAGCCACGGCCTGTACGGCCGCAACAACATCCCCCAGTACTCGCCCCCGGGCCCCCCGGGCGGCCTGGGCAAGCCCTCCCTGCTGGGCCCCTACCCCCACCGACCCCAGGTCTGCAGTCCGGAGCGTCGCCACGGGGACGGCCCCGGGGAGTGTCACCGCGGCAACGACGCCACGGTGACACTCCCCAAGTCCCACGGGACGAACCCCAAGCCAGACAAGGCTTGCCGCTGGTCGCCGTACCCCCCCACCAAGGCCTTTGAGAAGGACGCCGGCCCCAGGGGGTACCCCGACGCGACCGTCCCGTGCCAGCACGAGACGGCCGGCGGCGGTGGCGGCGGCGGCGGCGGCAG
>JAOPJL010000132.1:15736293-15748035 GCA_027123545.1 Trisopterus esmarkii | reverse complement strand
CACACACACACACACACACACACACACACACACACACACACACACACACACACACACACACACACACACAGTCATTAAGTGTCACCAAATTCCCTTTTTGGTCTGTGTATAATATATATACACACACAAAATATTAAGTATTATATTATTGTAATGATATTGTTATTTGTTCTGTTTTTCACATTGATATTAGCAGTAGCCTGGTGAGAGACGGGTGCAGGTGTGAATGTAACCCGTGACCTTTGACCTGTGTGTTTCAGATCTACACAGGGTGCTATGACGGCAGTGTTCAGGCCGTCAAACTCAACCTCCTGCAGAACTACCGCTGCATGGTGAGGGGTATAGCTTAGCTGCTCAGGACGTTCTCAGGTACATCTCAGGTTAGCCGGGTCAGTTAGCCGGGTCAGTTCAAATATAATTTCAGGCCAGCTCGTCAGTTTAACACTTGTCAGTTAGCTAGTCAGTTAGCAGCGGCAGGTTAGCTGGTTCAGTTTAACAGGTCAGGTTAGCTGTTAGCTTAGCCGTTAGCTTAACTTAGCAGTGCCTCAGCGCTAACTTAGCGGTTGGTTTGTCCCTGCAGTGGCATGGCTGCTCCCTGATCTTCGGCGTGCGGGAGCACCTGGAGCAGCACCTGGCCGACGCCCATGCCAACCCCTGCTTCCAGACCCTGAAGTGCCGCTGGAGGAACTGCGATGAGTTCTTCTGCACGCGGAACGGCTCCAAACAGGTAACAGGATGCCGTGTTCTAGACCGGTGCTACAGCTTTAAAGGTGACACATTATACCGTATTGATTCGTCGATCAGCCTAACCCAGTGGACTGGAGTAAACGATCATCTATCCCACATACTGTACACCTAGCTACCAATCACGAAATTTCGCTACAAAGACCAGTTCCTGGTTGCCCTATCTCTGCATGATTGGACATCGCCCGGTGGGAGGGGCTAAGGGCGGGGCAAAGTTTTGTTCTTGCCTTGTCTTTGCAAATTCTCGTTCATCTACTGCTCCTTTAAATGTTTGTCCCGGTAACTGGGAAAGTGAGTGCACTGAAGGGGGAGGGGCCTAGCTACCCGGACCCTCTGCTAGGCGCTGCGTTCTGGGTCCTCGACTCTAGACAGTAATGGTCTGGACCAGTTCAGAGGTTGAATATCATTTTCTTGTTTCCAGGGAATTGTGGCGCACATGCAGCAACACGTTGAGGAGTTGGTCAAGTCCGACACATGAGTCCTCCCCGCCCCTGGTCACTAGGCGTGGCCCCCTAGATACCTCCCATATTGGGGGGAGGGACTGGTCGCTGGTCTCCCCCCTCCACCGAGGCTGAGTTGGTCCAGTCCATCCAAATGTCTGCCGTTGGAATCCAACTGAAGGGAGTTCCTCGGTTTCCGTTTTCTATGGATAATTTCCGATGTATTAACTGTAACCTCTCTCTTGCTCTCTCTTGCTCTCTGTTTCTCTCTGTTTCTCTCTGTTTCTCTCTGTTTCTCTCTGTTTCTCTGTTTCTCTCTGGTTCTCTCTGGTTCTCTCTGGCCTCCTGAACCCCGAAGACCCTTTCTCTTCCTCACTGACCAAATAAGACAAGGAAACACAAGGCTTTTTTCCCCTCAAAGTGAAGAAACGCGGGTGGTGTCTGTGTGTGGAGGTGGAGGAGGGGTGGTGTCTGTGTGTGGAGGTGGAGGAGTCGTGGTGGTCGCTCTGCCTCCGGGGAATAACTGCCAAAACAGCAACAGCACCTTTTTTGGGTTTTGAACTAAACATGGGTTTGCCTCCCGATGGCATGGGTCAACAGATGGTTTTATTGTTTGTGTGGAGAGTGCAGTTGTGACGTGTGAACCTGAGCAACATTTAGTTTCATTGTTTAGTTTAGTTTTATTTATTTTTTTGCCTTTTAAGTCTGAAGAACACTTTCCCTGGTTAGCAAAGTTAGCGTTGGAAGTGCCTGGAAGATTTCAGTTAGGTTTTTCTACGGAGAACGTCGCTCCTTGGCCGGGTTTAATTGAGTTTACGTTGATAACTGATAAAGTCATAACTTTAATGACGATGAATTTTAATGAACTTTAATATCTTTTTTTTTTTGCTAACGGTTCAACGTTTTGTGTTCGTTAGCAGTGTCTGGCGTTAAGGACTATATGTTGCGAGACGGTACCATAATGGTAAAGGGACGTTGGTGAGCCTGGAACGGAAAAATGCCAATTTAATGTTTAACGTTTGCCGTGTTTGAATGTGGAGATGTGTGTCGCGTCTGCGTTCTGCCTACCTTTTGTGTGTGTGTGTGTGTGTGTGCGTGTTTGATTGCGTTTAGGTTCTTTTTGAATCTCTTTGCAACGAGAGTGATTTTCTTCGTTTCCTGAATGAGTGGTTTTATATTGACGTGGTTTCCTGCACTCTGCGTTTTTTCACGATGACGGAGCATCGAGCAGAATTCACGGGAGCCCCGGCCCCCACCTTCCCCTGTGTGAAGGTTTTGTAGTTGTCATTATTTTCTTACTGGAGGCATTCGTGTGGAGGTGAAGGGATGGATTGAAGGAGGTGTTGGATTGAACGAGGAAAAGCGATTTTTAAAAGACAGATTTAAGATTCATCTACCATGCCATACCTCACCCCTCTAAGATTTAACAAACCGCCACTTTCAGACCGCCCCAGTCACTAACACCCCAACTGCGGGTAAAGTCAAGGCGTTTTTTTTTTTTGTAGTTTATTTTTCACGTTTTGTTTTTACGAAAACACACCAAGCTTTAAGCAGAGGCCGTATCTTTGCAGTGGGCTCTCCGCTTGGTTCTGGCTCTCCGCTCGTGTTTCGCGTGAGCTCCGCGCTGTGTAGTCCAGCGTTTGTTCTTTGGCTTGTGGTTGTAGCGTTGTAGGGATGCACCTTACCTGCCCCGGGGGAGGCCACCAGCACACCCCCGTTTCTTCTCCAGCACTTTGACTCACCCTCAAAGTCGGGAACTCGTAACAAGAGATTTTTTAACAGATTTCAAATCTAAAAAACGGTTATTAAAAAAAAACATGTTGCAACATCACAACCCCGGCGTGATTGAGCAGTTCTTTGGGTATTTTCCACGGGCGTAGATGTTCTCCAGAGACCCGTACAAGATGGTGCACCAGCTGACTTTAACCACACACAAACTTTGACCCAGTAGAGCTCAGTCCAAATACCATGTTGTTCTTTATTGGGTTCAATTAAATTCAACTTTATTTGTATAGCCCTTAATCACAGGTACAGTCTCAAAAGGCTTAACAGGCCATATATGTATGACACCCCCCTGGTAGCCCCCCCAGAGGATAAGAAAAAAACTGCCTTAATTGCAAAGGAAGAAATCTTGAGAAGGAACGCAGAGTGGGGGGTTAAAAACTGTAAACTGTAAAAGGCAGTACACACTTATTTGACCAAAGCTTTTATGGAAACACCCGCCGAACATCTCCAGTCCAACCTGCCACATTCATGCAGACGATCGATCAGCGATCGGCTAACCGGTCACTAGCGAAGCGAGGAGGAACAGCCGAGGTTTGAGTGTGTTTTAATGCCTGAGAAGAACAAAGAAGAGGACTTGAAGCAGACTGATGAAGTGTGATTCCAAGAGGAAGCGGAGGGAGGCGGCAAGTGACGATGACGAAGTTGGTCAGAGTAGTAGTAGTAGTAGTAGTAGTAGTGGTAGTAGTAGGTGTTGTTGCCAGCTCAGGCCCCAGGGAGGTAAGACAGAAAGTGATCGGTCGGACCTAGCGGGGTACTGGGCCGGGCCTTCTGGTCCCCTGTGGACTGGAGGTCGCGTGGTGGTCGTTGACAGCGTCCTAGGCGTACATGGTCAGCTGGAGCCACTGTGCACACAGAAGGGATGTGAACACGCCGCCAACGTGAGTCGCGCAAGTGTCACCAGCACAACTGCAAGCCTCAGACCAGGCGAGGCCAAGCTCGCTAGCTAGCCGCCAACGGAGGCTAAGAATACATTGAATCATTCAACACACATAAAGCGCTGGAAGTTAAGTCCTGTTTATGTTGTGTATAAAATGTGTGTCCCCTATCAGCTGTCTTAATCGAGGGCAGGATGTTAAAACATGACAATACAACTGTCCACCATTGGTTTAAAGTTGACATATACCACCAGGTAAATTAGTGGGATTAGCCATTACAAGCAGTTTGGAAAATCTGCCTCTTCAGACATCGCAAGATCGGCAGATTTTCAGAACAGCTTGTAACGGCTAATCCCACTCACACCTGGTGGTTTAATAGGTCACTGATGAGCCATTACAAGCCAGCCAGAATCTCTCCCTTCAGGGACGTCCCAGGTGGGGGTGTCTGCATAGATGTATGACAGATGGATCAACCAGTGGCCTGAACCATCACCACACCTGGTGGTGGAAGGAGGGCCCTTTTTTAAAAGGACAGTGTTGTGTTACTACCCAGTTTAGCTCCCGTGGTAAGCATCTAAATTAAAGACCTTGCTCATTTAGATTTAGCTACATGCAAAAGGACACGTCGAATTGGACAAGCCATACATGGTTGAAGAGCGTCTCCAGCCAATGAGGAGAGAGGAGAGTGTTGGAGGTGGGCCTTACCTCCAGAGCGCTGAGCCGGATGGATCCGTCCCCGTCCTGATCGAAGGCCTGGAAAGCTCCTGGGACAAAACCACACAACTCACAACAAGGGCTTGGGACAAATGAGCAGGACCATCGTCCTAGCGGCTAACCGCGGCTAATTGTGACCTCTCAACTGTCAAAGTCGATCCGGGTTACTGGATTACATTGAGATTATGAGTAAATATTTAGGTTGCTAGATTACATTAATATCAGATTACTAGATCACATTCAGGTTACTAGCTCACATTCAGAATACTAGATTACATTCAGAATACTAGATAACATTCAGATTACTAGATAACATTCAGGATTACATCCAGATTACAAGATAATAGTCAGATTACTTTCAGATTATTTAGTAACTTTCAGATAACTTTTGGATTACTTGGTTCATTCAGATTACTAAATTACATTCAGAATACTAGATTGAATTCGGAGGCCAGATTCTAAAAAAAATTGACTAGATTATTTTCATATTACTAGATTACATTCAGATCACTCGGAATCTTCCAGATGACGTCATTCAGCCATTCAACGACTGGCGACTTACTGAACATGGCCTCCAGCCGCACTAGGCAGCTGATGAAGCTGTCGAAGTCGATGTTCATGCTCTCGTTGGCGTAGCGCATGGTGATGATGTCGTACAGCTGGTTGTTGAGACGGTAGCCTGGACGGGACACAAAACACATGACTGTACACCGACGAGAACACAAGAGCAGGTCACAGGTGGGTTAAAGTAATGCCGAAGCGGGCAACCAATCATCAGAACATTCACAGACGACTAAGATTAAAGAGGTTCAGCCACCAGGTGTGGGTGTGGTTAGTCATCACAACCCGTTTGAACATCTGCCATTGCCTGTGCCACTTAAGTGACATCACTAGTGGGCGTGTCTACCTAGATGTACGCTAGATGGATCAGTTTGCCGGCCTACCAGGTGGACTGGGCAAACGTTGCTTATCTATCCATCATACATCTAGGTGGACACGCCCACTAGTGATGTCACTAAAACACAGGAAAAGGCGGATGTTCTTGTCACACTCCAACACCTGGTGGCATAACATCACGCCTTTGACTCGAGTAGAAAATAAATGTCCGCTGTGACTGTATAAAACACAGATCAGACTGAGCCATGTATGGCACGATGCTAATATATTTGGATGACATTTGACAAAAACGGCAGTGTGGCGCAGCGGGGTGTTTACCGGCGTCGTTGACGGCGTTCCTCATCTCGTAGCTGCTGATGCTCCCGGACTGGTCCACGCTGTAGTGCTTAAAGATCCCCTGGGGAGAAGGAATGGAGTTAGAACCCAGTGGAACCACGTCCATAGAAACACACACACACACACACACGCCTTACACCGGAGCGGACTGTAGCCGGATGTAGTGGTTAGCTGTTTCTCAACGCAACCCGTCCGTCGTTAAAAGAAACGACGACTGTTTACACGACTTTAAAACGTAGAAAAGTACAAAAGAGACCAAGAGAGACGTTCCTACCTGCCACTGTTTGACCTTGTTCCACAGGTGTCTGAACTCCTGGAGGTTTAGCCGACCGGTGCCGTCCATCTGGGGCGGTCGGTTAAGACCACAGAGCCTCTGGGGAGCAGCTTCACACACTCTATACACAGATTGTGCGAACCAGGTTCACACACTCTATACACACAGATTGTGAGGACCATTCTCACACTCTCACAGGTGCAAGCGAGGGACATTGTGAGGACCAGGTTCACAGACTGCTTCCAAACAAACCAAGTCACGTTAGGGGACCACACACTGCTTACAAATACTGGGACACTTGTGAGGACGACAGACATTGTGAGGACCTGGTACACACACACTACAAACAAACACACCAAAACAGGACCAAGTGCGTCTCCCAATCCATAAAACCACCCACACACACTTTGACATTTAACCAGGTACCAACAGGGCTGACAGACGGGTGATACAGTCAGTTGCGTTCTGGAGAGAAGCTCTGGTGGGCAGCGTAGCCAGAGCAGGGCGTGAGGCATAAGGGGCCAGATGCTCTCCATGAAAAGGATACATCCATCAGGGCGATCATACTCCGACACGTCTCCAGACTGAAGCCCTCCGTGTTCAGCTCCTGGTCTAGAGACAGAGAGTGTCGCGGAAATATTAATCAATTATATACAAAATGTATTAACCTTGTTGTTATAATGACTAGTCAATTCAAATTCAATGAATTGTAGACATTCCTCCTATACCAAGAGATACCTCTCTAACTGAGAGGTATTAAGATAATTGGCATTTACATTGCCACTGTAGCCAAGAAGTCTGATACTAAGACCATGCCAATCAACTGACTTCTTTCTTGTGTAAATTCCTTAAACTGTCTTGCACTCTTGCTTGCAGACTTGCAGACATACCCACTTCCCCCATAGTGTGTTGCAGTTTAACTTGGCCTCTCCAGCCAATCCTAAACTCTCCACGATGGTCCCTCCCACAACACCTTTGTTACCTTTGCATTCACTGCCCACAGTGCACGTTTCTGAATAGAATCTTGTTCACCTATTGTCTCACTGAATGTATTATTGGTTACTTTGCTGCCTGTATCTTCCCATGACCATGCTCTTAATTGAATAAAATATTTAGCTATTGACCTAAAAATAGGTTTCTCTCCATTAGAAAGACAAGAGGATCACATCTAACTGGATGCCATTCAAGAGAACACCAATAAAGGTTTAAGGTCTGCATAAGTGTGGGCTTACTCTTGGAGACGACTTTGTTGAGCAGGTTCTTCAGCTCGTTGGCTGTGATCTCCATCTCCTGGGAGACACAGGGGGTTCAGACCACCAGCACTCGGTTTACAAAAACAACCACACTCAGGCAAAACCGGGCTACAGAGACTCACGTAGACACATAGAACGCCTTCACTCACGTCTCCGGCTATCTCCTGAAAAATTGTCCGGAACTTCTGGTCCTCTTCGCTCTCGTCCCCCACCGCAGAGGCAGGAGCCGGCTGGAGGAGATAGAGAGAGATGGAAGAGGAGAGAAGAAAGAGATGAAATACAAGAGAGATGAGAAGATAGAGAGATGAAAGAGGATGGAGATGAAACGGATATGAGAGAGTAGATAAAACAGATAAGGAGAACGATGAAACAGAAAGTAGAGAAGATAGAGTTAAAACAGAGATATGAGCGTAAAGAAGATAGGGATGAAAGTGGTGGTCAGGGTAATGCATGAATGGGTCAACCCTTACCACTGGATGGTCCGCTTCGATCCTGTTCTCTATCTCCCTGGAAACCAATGAAGAGCAGTCACCACGGCAGCAAGGGCAAAGCCTACCAACGCATTAAGACCATGACCCTATCCCACGGTCTCATCACAACAACAACAACAACAACAATAACAACAACAATATCATCCAAAGTGAGTTGTGCAGATTTTCAACCATAACTTGGGTTTAAAATGTTGAATTTATGTGTGTGTGGGGGGTGGGGGGCGGGGGGACTGACTTATGAACAAGGAAGCCAAATGAGACGGCTAAGTCTTACCCTGTCTGTGTGCTGGGGAGAGAAGGGTTAGTGTGATACCACCTGTGTTCTGGCCTTGGAGATATTAGTTTTTTTGATTTGCTTCTTGACTGCAGAAGGATTGATGTTCAGGGCATGACAGTGGGAGGGGTATGTTAACGTAGAACTAGATGTGAATAGATACAGCCTCAGGGGAAGTCTATGATTTTGTCATTATGTATATTGGCTAGTGACAACTTCAATACTTTCTTAGATTGAATTTAGCCTCCTACTTAGGGGTTTGACTAGTGGCCAGGGCAGGTTCAAAACAGATTTCCTATCCAGTAAAAAAAAGATCTAGTTGGGATTTTGTTGATCGACTGGGAGTGTGCAGTGTACATTCGTCGGCAGGTCTAGAAAAAGGAAGTCCTCTTGTACCCCATCCAGGAAAGGTGTGGCTGATGTTTGATGTTTTGAAAGGGAATGTTTACCGGAGTGTGCAAAAATCTGTAGCCGCTTGCTCTAAAAAAGATTCCATAACTGCTTCGAACTGTGGCCGGTTTCTTCCAGCTCTACAAATCAAATCGCTGTTAACATCGTTTGCCCTTGAGTGTTTTTTATCCCCTCCAAATAAACAATGACCATACCCAAATGGAACTCACACAACACAATTATAAAACACAATCTAGAACATTCTGTACAATGCAACTTGTAGAATACAGTAGAGTATCGTCTGCAAAACTAGGTCGTTTTCAGGCTAATCTTACAGTAACTATCAAATACAGGGCTGGGTATCATTGTTGTACTTGTACCTTGGTTCCCAATGCACACTCATAGTTTGAAGAAGCTTATTAAACCTTTGAAACACTTTGAACTTGGTGCATTTCAACCTGTTTTGCCGAGTGCATTATTGCTGTCCAATTTAAATCTGGAGACTTTCTAAAGGAAATAATCTTTAGGAATTATTCTTGGTTCATTTTCACATGACAAACCAACATATACCCTCAGTTCATATAAAAACTGTTTATGACCTGAAATGGTTTATTGTAGAATGGGTTCAGTGTCATACCAGCAAGATATTCTATGATGCCCAGCCCTGCAAATAAACCAGTAACATAAATAAGATTATTAAACACACACTTATAGTACAGTAACTTTTCTGTGGGTAGGGGATCATCATATCCTTGAAAAATGTTGCTTCCCTTTACCTCAAATAGGCTCAGCTCTGTGGCTAGGCCAAGTTCTGTAGCTAGGCTAGGCTAAGTTCTCTGGCTAAACTAATCTCTATGGCCAGGCTAGGCTTTCGGGCTAGATTAAGATCTTTGGCTAGGCCAAGCCCAGGGCTAGGCTATGCTGAGCTCTGTGGCTAGGCTACACCCACCCAGAACCCTGCCTTTCTAAGGCCGCTCTCTCTCCGGACTCACTCTGAGGTGTTCCTCTTCTCGGAGAAGACGCGCAGGAGGAACTCGCCCTCCTGGTGAGGCTCGTAGGTGGAGGGCACGATGACGTACTCCCCGGGGCTCAGGCGGAAGCGCTGGGTCACCTCGCGCAGGTTGATGTAGGACTTGCATCGGGCCTTGGAGGAGTTTGCCAGGAAGAAGTCCTTCTGCATGTGCTGCTTGTTGCCGTGCATCTGCCAGGGGTTACCGGGTTTGGGACAGAGGTTCAATGGTTCACCAAGGACATGTTCCATGAAAGACTAAATGTGTCAAATATGAATAAACCGTGCGGTTAGTGAGTCAGTAGACTTCGGATTTGTAGCTTAATCGTCCTTCCTTACCTCCTTGGGCACCTGTGGACAGAGAAACACAAGGTTAGTGTTGTCAGTCCTACAGTGAGGAACCACCCGTACACATTACAGAGACTTAGGTCATTAAGCGTCTGCTAAATGACCTAAGTGTAAATGTAAATGAAGCGTAAATGTATCAGTACCATTACACACAACAAGCGGTTGTGTTGTTTTTACGCAAACGCTCTACGTCTTAGTGTTCCTTAATTGTGCTGTTTGTCATATGAAAATATTCACAGATTCGTCCTGGAAAAATCCTGACCCCAAAAAGCCAGATTTATGTCGAAAAGCCTGACATAAGTCAACCGGGGACCAATCGTTGGTCCGTCCGTTCACAGCAAGCACCTCGTAGATGGCGAAGCCGATGGTGAAGAGGTTGGCGCCCATCTTGCGCTCCTTCCTGCGGTTCTTCTGCATCAGGGACACCACGAAGGAGCAGGCCACCTCGTTGTCCTCGGGGTCGTCGTCCTCCTCCAGCAGACGCAGGCGGTACTGGGGGTTGGTCCAGAAGGTGTCTGGGCGGAGGAGCAGTCAGTCACTCTTTGCGCGGTGCACACACGTCGCATAGGGTGTTCTGACTGTAGGGTTTGTGGTCGGTTCATGTCCGACTACTGATGCTATACTAATGCTGTGCTAATACCCATTTGTAAATGTTATTGATAGAGATGGCTTTGCTAATGTTATATTTATATATATACACTTTTATAGTTTGTTGTATATTTTTCATATTGCTGCTGTTTTGGTTGTCCAGTGCTGAAGTGACTTCATCACAATTACTGCGTTTGACAGGATGGGGTTTCATTTGACTGTAATAAAGAGATGATGCCATGATTTGACAGGTGAGCAGAGGAGGCATGTCAGTGGATGGCAGGGGTCTGAAACACATGCTAATACAGGCCTATGCCTATATTAATGTGTGGATGGCAGGTAGGTATGATGTATGAAACACATGTTAATGTAGGCCTAACCCTATGTATGGGGTTACAATGGGTTACCCTTGGTCATGCTTATCATATTTGGCAATTGTCAAAAGGTGTGTAGGGGTGTGGTAACGAGGGGGTTGGTATTTGTAGCATATGTACAGTAAATATAAACTCTGGTTATGCTAATCCTAAGCAGTAATGGGACAGGTGTGCAGGGGGGGGGGGGGGGCGTGGTGGCTGGAGGCGGATACCTGGGTAGTTCCTGCAGCCCCCGGCGGAGCAGCCCCTCACCCAGCGGCCCTCGTTCACCGACACGGTCCACTTGTGGATCTTGTCATCCTCCAGGGCGTCGGGGGTCAGGTTGCAGATCTCGATCTTGGTGAAGTTCTTCTTGAAGTCCTCGAAGGACATCCTGGAGGGCAGAGTGAGACAGGGGCAGAGTGAGACGGGGGCAGAGTGAGACGGGGCAGAGTGACACGGGGCAGAGTGAGACGGGGCAGAGTGAGACGGGCAGAGTGAGACAGGGCAGAGTGAGACGGGGGCAGAGTGAGACAGGGCAGAGTGAGACAGGGCAGAGTGAGACGGGGGCAGAGTGATACGGGGCAGAGTGAGACGACAGAGTGAGGCGGGCAGAGTGAGACGGGATGAGAGACACACAGAGGAGGCAGGGCAAAAGGGAGACAAGGCAGGGTGAGACGGGGCAGAGTGAGACAGGGCAGAGTGAGACAGGGCAGAGTGAGACGGGGCAGGGTCAGACGGGATGAGAGACGGAACAGAGGAGACGGGCCAAGTGAGACAGGGCAAGAGTGAGACAGGATTGGGACAGACAGTGTTGGGATCATGACGTCCATCCAACGAGGGAACCACAACTGAGCAGTCGACTGTCTTCAAAATGGCTGCTGCGGGGATCACCCTTTCAGGGATTCAACCAACAGCAAAGTCAGGGGCTCACCCATAACCACAGCGCCATCACTACCTCCACACGCCTC
>JAOPJL010000132.1:15306812-15316812 GCA_027123545.1 Trisopterus esmarkii | reverse complement strand
GTGTGTGTGTGTGTGTGTGTGTGTGTGTGTGTGTGTGTGTGTGTGTGTGTGTGTGTGTGTGTGTGTGTGTGTTGCAGCGCGGAGGTGGAGTCCACAGCCTACCGCCAGTCGGCGGTTCAGAGAGGCGTCTCTTTGGACGAGACGGACGAAGAGTGGGAAGATCGGCAAAAAGAGAACGAGGGAACAGAGAATTTAAAAAAGTAACCGGCAATAAAAGGATGAAAGACTAACCGAGATTTGTCCGTAAACATTTTTATTTGGATGATGTTTGTCAATGATGTGAAACGTCAATAACACACAAATATATAAATATGGTGGTATTCGTATCCACCTAATGATAGTCGTATGTTTTTTTATATACAATAACAAAACGGTCATAAGAAAAATGGGCTAACTGCTACAACTTTATTGGCCAATATTTCTCAAATGGAATAAAACATTTTTTTATAACTTTTGAGGCTTGGTGTAAAGATTTGATTTGATTTTGGTGAAGATTTTTGTAGCCTGTGAATATTTCTTTATCATTTTGGCTTTTCTATGAATTTGTGGGAAAAGTAAACGTTTCTAGGGCATAAGAGCATGGCCGTAATGATGCATCCGATTCTAGATATGAATAATAAATAATAAAAGCCCTTGACACATCCACAGTATCCTTATACATCCCATGCTCTACAGCAGTAGCCTACAACATTAGGCTGAAAATAACTATATTTCCTTGCTGAATATGAAATGCGTTTCCATCCACTTAAAGGTCCACTTAAAGTGTGATTAGCCATTAAAAGCCGTTCTGAAAATGTGTGTTTTAGTGACAGCCCAAGTGGGCAGTTCCACACAGATGTGTGCTGGATAGATAAGTCTACCAGGCAAACCTGTGGCCTGTGAACGCAAATGTTTCTCATTTAACCGTCCTACATCTAGGTGGGCACGCCCGTTTATGACATCAGAAGAGGCCGATTTTCAAAACGGCTCTTAACAGCTCATCACATTCACACCTGGTGGTATGAAATGGGACCTTTAACAGGTGACAGGCTGTTGTCCCAGGAGTCAGTCTTCCATTATAGACTGCACGGTCAAGGAGGTCTCCTTGGTGGACGAAGGCCGTCTCTGGGGGAAGAGAGACAAAGGGTCAACACAACTGCGAAAAAGACATCTGCTAATGATACAAGTGTAGTTAGCAATCCGTGTCAAACTCACAGTGGCGGGAAAACGTTTCATCAGTGCGTCTCGAACCTGGGTAAAATAAAACAAACTTAACGATGGGGGCAATTTCACAGTTAAAGGTACATTGTGGAACCACTTTTTGTTTGAAACGTGCTGTTATACACATTCTGTCGTGTAGATGCTATGGCTACTGGGATCTGTGTTTTACTGTAGAGAAATCTCCTGTTCAAACTCCTGTTCAATATCAAAAAGCGATTGCGCTTTTCCAAGATGGGCGGGGAAAATGGAAAATCTCACACATTGTACCTCTTAATAAACCACAGTGAATGTGTTGTATTTAAAGAGGCAACCAAGCTGTTAACACTTTCAGATCGCCTCAATTACCTATCACCAGCGACTCATTTGAGTGATCGCAGTATTTACGGGTCAAAAGAACGTTGTATGAAATGAATACCATTTTCTCTCCGACACTGGCAGTCAGCAGGATGAAGAGTCCCTGGGAAGGCATTGACAGAACGGTTATAAAGGAACAGGAGTATAGAGCAAGGTTTCACCAGGATCTGAGCACTTCATGTACACACTGATTGTGTGTTGTAAAAATGTTACTTAGCATGGTGTAGCATCTTATCCTAGCTAGTTTTGTTGTATACAGGGAATGGGTTAACCTAACAATTGATAGTGCTTGGCACTTGGTTCTATGAACATCCTTACTGTACCAACAGCGATATATTGTTGTTTTATCTTTCTTCTGACAAATTGTAAATCGCTTTGGATAAAAGCGTTTGCTAAACGCCCTCAATGTAAATGTAAATCTGAGGGCTCCCACCTGGAAAGAGTTACAGACACTGAAGATGTAGTAGGCAACGAACGCTGGCCAGCCTTCCGCCAGGTCAAGGGCTAAACTAGCAAAACCGAAGATCCAGGTCACTCCGAAGACAGGAGTCAGGATGATGATGGACCTGAGAATGCGTACGGAGGCGTGGCCACCGCTGTGGCTTTCCCTGCCTGCCGGTCCTATTCCCTTGGCGGGGTTCAACAGCTTGAAGATCACCAAGGCCATGCTGAAAAGGTTGATGAAGACGATGATGCCCACCGGTATGATGAAGGAATAGAAGGAGCCCTTGAACAAGCCGTGGTATGTCAGCCAACAGCTCCGGGCGTCGTAGTACGACCCCTCTGCCCCGCCTTCGTGGGACACAAAGGTGGCGATCACGATGAGAAACGGAGCGCCGTAGCCCGTGGAGTAGCACATGCTCTGGTACCACCCTTTGCTCAGATCGGACCACACAAACGTGGTCTGGTACAGCAGGAGGGTGCTGAGGCAGAACATCCAGCAGAACTGTGCCAGGAAGAAGAAATGCTGCAGGACCACGCAGACCTGACACCAGTTCTCAGAAACCCCCGGGAATGCAGCGGCAAAGAGACTGCAGTTCCCCACAAGGAGTGACACGGAGATGTTCACCAGCGTGACATGACGCAAGTACAAGCTGACGGACTTCGTCACAGCTTTCCACACCAGGCACTCGATCACCAGGAACACGACCAGAGAGGCAATAGAACAGCCCAGACCCATGTAATTGATCTCTCTCAGCGCCGGCAGATTGATACTATTTCTTGACAGGATGGTGGCAAACGCGGAAGAGTACATGCAATCACAAAAGCCTTCTTTGCGCGGACCACCCCACTTGCACCGGTCAGACGACCACTTCCCTTGTGCGTCCATGGCGACGCACTTCATTGCGTGGTTGGGTCGTCGCTGGTCGGTCAGCCTAAACTCGATAAAGACTCTTCCCGGAGGGTTTTCATTGCTGTCAACACTCACCGCCACCACGATGCTGTTGGGGTCGGTGTCGGGCTCTATGGGCGGCAACAATTTTACAAGGTTTTCAAAACCCACCGTTTTCACCTGACCTCGATGCCCTTCAACGGCAACGCTGACGTTAAAGACTTTATTCTCACAGCCCAATTCCTTGCAAGCCTTGATCTCTACATTTGCCGCCTCACTGGTATGTTCCTTTGATATGTTGGTCTGCCTGATCAACTGGTTAACAGACAGCAAGTACAATTCAGCCAATGACATGTTGTCCTGCGTCTTTCTGGTAGACCTCCAAGAATCATCCGAACGAACGTTGAGGATGTTGCTGGATGACGTCACGATGTTCTGGTAAGACAGATTTCAAATTTAGACATGACGGCACAGCCAAGCAATTGACAGTGTTGAACAGAGTGTGTTTAGCCGTTACAAACCTGTTTTGAAAATCGACCTCTTCCGACATCACAAGTGGGCGTGTTAACCAAGATGTATGACGGATAGAAGAGCAACGTTTGCCTCAGTCCACTGGGTAGGCTGGTAGACCGATCTATCCAGCATGCATCTAGGTGGACACGCCCACTTGTGATATCAGAAGAGGCAGACTTTCAAAGCGTCTTGTAACAGCTAATCACACACTCACACCTGGTGGTACAATATACATCACCTTAAATTCAAACACAACACGATCAACAATGCGAGTTGTGACTTACCTCTAATGTGGATTCATGGAAGGTGGTGTTTAACATTTGCATGTCATTGAGGATGTTGATGGACGTATCTAGATTGGAAAAACTGTTGATGCTCTCTGTGTCATCAGTAACAGTCGTAAGGTCAGAAAACAGCTTTACAGCGTTCTCGGAGACGAATCCGAGACCTTTGTCAATCACCTGGGAGGCATTTTGAGCAATTGTCGGTAAGCAATGACACACGTTGTTCTGCAAATGCTTTGTCCGATTATTGTGTGATGAAACAAAAATGCCTTCCATTTACCTTAACATTTTCTAAGATGTTGAACAGGCCGTGGTTCACACAATTTGACTCCTCCTTCTCCCAATTTTCGTTGATGCAATGCCTTGATCTCGACCCCTTACTCCCCTTACATGGCAGCTTGGCAGTGAAGTTGGCCTTCGTGTCCGGCCAATCCTTGTTCGCTTTACAAAACTTACTGTTTTCTGTTGGAAATCAATTTGAGGGAAAACGTCATCAATGGCAACTCTATAACATTAATCGCCGAATCAATATTGCAACAATATTCCTATTTATGTTTAAATGAATCAATTAGTTAACATGGACATCGTTAACTTAGTTAGCATGAACACCATTAGTAAATATGAACACCATTAATCCATTATTATTCGACCATTAGATAACTATTAATTAACTGCGAGAACATTGAGGTAATGCTTATTACCGCAATCACTAATATTAATTAACGGTTTATTAATGTACCCTTATTGTAAAGGTTTATCACTTAAATGAACTTGTACATGTTGTTACACCCGAGACGTACTGTTTATGACGTTGATAGGAATCGAGGCATCTTTGCTTTGGTTCAGCCTATTCATGAACACACATTTTACGAATGCCAGGTTCGTGTCGTCACACGCCACGGCTGTTTGGATGTCGTAAGACCTGGGGTCTTGATCTGCAGATCATCAAAAGATCAACAAACGATTTGTTACAAAGAGCAAAAATTGCTGATCCAATGAATATCACATGAGACAACAGGGAAAGGAGACTTAAGAATCGTGGCTAAAAGACTGTGAAACCTTGCTCACCGACTTTTGCGTCTATCACCACTTGGGAAAAATTCCTCTTCACAATCCAAGCTGTGGAGTAGTGTTCGGTGCTGTTCCTTATCTCACATTTCACCCTCACTGCCACCACTGTGACGTCACCTAGACATCGGGGGAACTGGGGGATGCTGCGGATGTCGATTTGGGGCAGGAGTGCGACGTCCAGTTCGAAACTGGCTCTGTGATGTATCGTCACACCAGATTTCAATTCCGGTTTGAAGATACATGTGATCAGGCCTTGGAAAAATGGAACAAGGGAACAGCTTCATTGTCAGTAGGCCTACAGTGCAGTACAATGCTCGTCATATCTGAATGTACTTTCTCGATTTGACCCATGACTATGTCAATTGTTTGCACATTTTGTTTTTGAGGGTACGTTTGAAGTTTTTGGGTCATTTGGATGAAACTGTAAAAATTGACACACACACACACACCTGCCCAAATTCTGGATATGTTTTTGAGTGTGAGGTTGGTTCTTTTCCCGTGTGATGTAATGATGGACTCTGTTCCGTTGGTGATCATATTTTCTTTTTCGGGTGTGGCATGTTGCCACTCCTTGACCGACTCTTCCTCTTGGGACGAAATGCAGTGGACATGGACCGTGCTGTCCAGCTTCACCAGCTGCTCAGAGGCCTCTATCTCCACAAGGCCTGTGTCAGTTGATATTATCCTCTCTAAGTTAGTATGTAGCATGTAAGTCGAAATAATCGTACATGAGGTCATTTCTGAAAAATGTGTCTGTGATGAATAAGTTCAAACACCGGACAGATAAATTACATTAATATTGAATACTATATTGAGTATTAACATGCCCAGGGGCAGTGGTCCCATTAGTTGAGGAAGGCAAATGTCTGGGTCACCCAGTCAGTAAACTTACAGCTCGACAACAAAATGTTGAAAGACACTGATTGACGGGGCCCTTCGTGAATACACAAAGGCACCAGAAAAAAACACAAATGTTGTTTGACTGTAGTTAGAAGATAGTTATCGGGTTATTCACGGCTGTATCACGGTTTTTTACCTTCAGTTTCCACTGTGAAGGTGGCGTTCAGTGCGTTCTCTGCTGCCTTGGTTTTCTCCGCCAAGGTCTTTGTAGCCATTCGGATGTTGACATATACCTCAAAGTATGCATGCACGCCTTGACTTTAATAAATAATAATACACGTTATTTATGTAAATGCTTTCCATGATATAAGTCTCTCACTCGCTCTCTCTCCCCCACTCACTTTTTACCTGAACCTGGTGACCTGTATGCCATCAAAACCCTCTAGGGTGGTGTAAACTGGTTTTATCTGATAGGGAAAAAAAACACTTTTCAGACAGAGAGCTACACGCATCTGTTATAGATTACGCGTTATCAAAAGATCAAGACAAAATCAATTCAACTGAAAGGTTCAATCCAGTCAATTTAATCCTTCTTTGCATCCGTGAACAACCTACCTTCTCTATAAGATCAGCGCTAAGTTGTTTGAAGTCCGTAGAAGCATGGTCTTCCAAGGAGGGGTAATATATCACATTGTTCAGAAAAATCCTCCCAAAAATAGTGACTGAAAAAAAAAGTGCCCTTTATTTATGTTATCCATGGTTCAAAAAAACGTGAATGCAGTGTCGTCTTTTAGGAGAAGCCACGCGATATTACGCACAATTATGTAGGCCAACCTCATTTGGAGAAATAAAGCCACGCGATATTACCCACATCCTTTACTCCGTTACATTTATTGGCCTACCTCTGGTCTTCGGATGGCAAATTGGATCGACACCTTTGGTAAAGTTACACTCGGTGTTGGGATTACAACATTCCCTCTTCTTCTCACAAACCTCACTGCTCCATACGTGCTCGGCCAGACAAGAGCACTGAGGTTTGACCGCGCCCATACATTCTTAAAAATATATCCAGAAAAGTGTTAGGCCTATTCAATGGTCAGTTGTGATTAATAAAAATATACAGAAAAACACAGGAAAATGCTTTACGGTTGATAGTACAAAAGAAAACTTGTAAAGTGTAGGCCTACTTGTAGTGACCGCAATGTCGCCGACTGTCACACTGAGTGGCGGTCCGTCCAGCACGACGTCGTTGAACGCGTCCGTGATGTTGGGGAGCGCGCTCTGCTCTATGGTGAGCACCGCGTAATACACTAGCGTGGAATTATCTGGAACAAGACCCAGATTAGGACTCATCGGGTTTATACATGTAGGCTATACTTAAAAGTTCATAATGGGGGCCTATGTAATAACACAAATCTATTTACCTCTTCCATGTGCCTAAAAAGGGATTCAAGTTAGAAGGGAAATTAAATAAAGTAACTTTTACATGCGATTGTTAAATATGATTTTAGATTTGAATTCTGCGTTAAGAGGACTGTCTCACCTGAAAACAGCACAGTCCCAGAATAAAAAGAGGTAGGCAAATTATAGGCCTACAGCCTCTCATTGCACTCCCGTACAAGCAGGACATACAGCTGGTTATTTCAGATTGTATAGCCCTAATCAAATACAGAAAAATAAAATACATAACATTTCAGAATTAAACGGGTCTAAATCAAGAGTTCAGACAATGGGCCCAACTTAAAAATACTTGACATTTCAAAATACAATTCATAAAGCCAATAGATAGATAGTCATAACCATGCAAAGAGTAGCCTACCTCTCCTTCTCGCTCAGCTGCGTGTTGTAAATTGACGCCACAGAAACAACATCTGTAAATGGATCAGTACGTCGCAGCCCACAGAGAGACCGACAGGGTTTATAGGCTACTATTCAGCTGCCTCTGCATTTGACTAGCAAAATAGCAGCTAGCTGTTTATTGTTGGGGGTGTCTGGAGTGCAATGTGACTTCCCTTTTTTTTGTTATTTATTCACAATAGGCCTATTTAGTTCTATATCCAGCAATGAGAGTTTGGCTGCAAATAGTTAGGGTTAGGGTTAGGAGACAGGGACAGCAGATGTAATTTAGCCTGGCTATTAGCTGGCTCAATTATATATAATGCATTGTCCCTGTCAAGTAAACTAAAATAAAAGTTGAATACTTTTTACTTTTTTTTTTTAACGTGAATTAATACAAATGTCAGCCATTTAGGTTTCCTACTAAATAACAAAACAAATGTCGTTAGAAAATACAATTATTTACCCAATTATTTGGAGGGAACAAAAGCCCAGTGCATCACTTATTGTTCGGATAATTCGCCAGGACTAAAAATGACATTGTGTAAGAGTCTCCCACAATAGCATTGGCTTATGATGCCAATCTTTCTTTGTGACAGGTTCAGAATAAAACAGACGTATTTTGCCGGTTTCTCAAGGAATTCGCGTTGTAGGCTTACTCAAAGTCACGTAAGCCTATTGGTCAAAGTGCCAGTCCAGTTAACAGTAGATCCTGCGCTCAAATCCCAGTACTAGTATATGCAATTCTGCGTCATCATCAACATGCGTAGGCCTATATTTTGATACAAGGTTTTCTTGGGGCAACCAAAAAAATTATCATCTTAACTGGTCATTCAGCTAGTGTTTGTAAACCTGCAAAGTATCAATGCAATATCCTTCAATGTCAACTGCAGAACAATTTTGTTTTGCATATTTTCAGGGGATATTAAGATATATATATGTATATAGTTGTCAGATGTGGACATTGAAAAAATGTAGAAACATTTATTCCTTGTTTAAAATGAACACTCAGAAATGCATAGTTCAGCGTTAATCTGACCGACCCAACAGCAGACTATGATGACTATAGCTCTTATACAACTGTTACCATAACCGGTCAACCAGGCGTGTGGTAAAGATTTATCACCCCCACTAATATACCCCTCCGTAAATGTGTGAGGTTGATAACAAGACCAGGTTGATAACAGAACAACACTGCATGTTTAACGTGTTGTAAACGACTTCATACTAAGTCAACGTAGGTGCCTGCAACGCGTCTGTCCGCTATCTTTGTTGTATGGAGTCGCGCCGCCCCGTCGCTTTTGGTGTGAACGCGGCTTAAAGCTTAAATAAATTAATGGCTATTCCATACATCCACTAACACAACACAAACGGCACATTGTGTACAGCTGGAAAGATGTTCCTTGTTGCATCCGGATTCGATTTGGATGTAATGAAAGCCTCTCTTGGGGAGGCGGGGGTCAAGTCGAAGAGGTTTGAGCCTAAGGCTTAACCACGTCACATAAAAGTTGCCCTTTCCCCCTCTGTTCACCGCATAACGCCGTTATATAAAAGCATAACATAGGCCTACTAGGTTGTATACAGTGTCACAGAATGGAAAAAAAAAAAACAATTCTACTCGTGTTGTACAAAAAAATGGAAAAAAAAATATTTACTCTGTACTCTTTTGTTTCAAAAGGTAAACATAACTGCACACAAATAAATCCAAACGCTAACCCGATACATCTTAACCAAATACATACATTTATCAGTAGGGATTCACAAGGTGTGAAAGTAACAAAATGATCTGCAAAACAAATGGAACCGAAACGTAACGAGCTTCCTGAGAGGTGTCGTGTTAAGCGTCAAAAAATATAAGGAAACGCAATGCTTCGACATATTAACATGAAAAACATAATTCAACCCCCGCTGTATTCGCTCTTGATTTGCATTATTTTCATTTTATTCTAGTCTTAAAAACAACACATTCAGTGTTATGCCCTCTGCACGTACCGAGTCAACCGTCGGTCTTGCGGTAGCATGTAAAAAAAAGTTACAAACGCATACAAGTCAATGGTCAGAAAAAAAAAATGTTTTACTTATTTTTGATTAAAAAGAAAAACACACAATTCCAAGTTCACATTGAGGAACGCCATCGTAATTGTGAGTTATGAAGTACTCAGTATCATAGAGACACAAGTCCTTCTGAAATGCAGCGAGAAAAACACTCACATTTTTTGAGTGTGTCTGGCCGCCCCAAATCTGGGTATCTCGATATCAGTGATGCTACCCTGGTGTGGGAATAACCCATTTAGAGTTCCTTCCTGGTACAGTCCAGTTCTTCCAGAGTGCCTCAGACTTCCGGGGAGCACATCGGGGCCACCAGGGCCCTCTCCTTCACGCCGCCGTGCCGGGGCCCGGCGTGTGGTTCGGGAGCGCTTGGCCGAGGTCGTACCGAGGCCTCACACACTAGTCCACCTCGGCGGTCACACCGAGGTCTCGCGCTCCGTCGTCGGAGGAGGAGGAGGAGGAGGAGGAGGAGGAGGAGGAGGAGGAGGAGGAGGAGGAGGAGGAGGAGGAGGAGGAGGAG
>JAOPJL010000132.1:15266659-15280488 GCA_027123545.1 Trisopterus esmarkii | reverse complement strand
ATGTCTCCGGTGCCCTAGAGGAGAGGGCCGTACCCCCCGCCCCCGGGAGAGAGCGACATCTTGGGCCTGGAGGTGGCCGGCACGGTGGAGGAGATGGGCCCCGGCGTGAGGGGCCCCTGGGAGCCAGGGCAGAGGGTGATGGCCCTGCTGTGTGGAGGAGGCTACGCTGAGTATGTGGCGGCGCCGGAGGAGCTCCTCCTGCCCGTGCCCCCTGGGCTGACCCACTGCCAGGCGGCGGCCCTCCCCGAGGCATGGCTCACCGCCTTCCAGCTGCTCCACCTCGTAGGTAACGGCTACGCTACGCTACGCTATGCTGCTAACGCATCCGCTATGGAGGAGGAGAGGCTAGAGCAGCTAATGGGGGACCTGTGGGCACACACACGCGCTGTACCACGCACACACACAAACGCATTCACACTAAGCCATGCATACACACACACACATGCACAATGCACACATACACGCACGCCCGCAAATGGATAAACACACAAACCATGCACACACACATACACATAATTAATGATAACTCTTCCCCTGAAAGAATAGGCCTATTGTTGTAAGTAAAAGTAGTAACTAGTTAATAAGTAGGCACTAGTTAATAAGTAGTAACTGGGTTGTAATTATTATCTAAATTGAGACCCTTGCTAATCGAGATCTACTTTGAAACAGCTTTCAAACTTTCCAGGGGACACTTGCAGCACTATCACAAATCATGTTTATTCCATTTTACATAGTAGCCCAAAGTCTATCTGTAGCCTTCCTTAGCATAAATCCTCTCATGAACAATATAGATCGATTAATACATCTAAATGTAAACACCAGCAAGACAAAGCAGAAATTCTGAACTCTTGTCTCACATCTCAAACCCAAATGTCTTTAATGCACAACGAAAACAAAGAACATGGCCTCGCCGCTCCGATACTTTCGGAGGAGGGCGACTGCGTAGATGTGCGCCGCTGTTCACTGACCACACGGAGTAGCAGCAGGCTGTCGGGTCTCTCTGCGTCCGCAGCCGAGGTGAAGGCGGGGGAGGTGGTGCTGGTGCACGCCGGGGCCAGCGGCGTGGGAACGGCGGCGGTGCAGCTGGCCCGCCTGGCCGGCGCCACGCCCGTGGTCACGGCCGGCGGCGCCCGGAAGGTGGAGGCGGCGGTGGAGCTCGGCGCGGCGGCCGGCTTCCTCCACAGCCGGGGGGACTTTGCCGACGACGTCTTGAGCTTCACCGGAGGTGAGGTGAAGCGATTCCTCTTGAAGCGTGACCCACGTTTTTGATGTTTCTGGACACGCTTTCTTTTACACATATTCTCCTTTCTTCCTTTCTTCTTCTTCAGATTTACGTTTCAACCACTTGTCCGTTTCTTTCTTGATTTTCTATTGTTTAGCTGTCAGAACCGAATCTTGCTCAGGATTTTTTTTTTAGTACCCCTTTGCAGTACCCCGAAGTACCCCCCGTTTGAGAACCACTGCTCTACAACAAAAGACACGGCAAAGGGGAATGAGTGTGCGACCTTCTGTCGTATTTTTGCTTCGTATTATTCCGTTAGCCAGCGCCTCAGGTAGATGTCTATTAGCCCTGCTCATTCTACACCAACCGGACCATGACCCCTGGTCTCCGTCCCCTCGTACCCCAGGCCACGGAGCCGACGTGATCCTGGACTGCGTCGGTGGGACCATGTGGGAGAGGAACGTGCGCTGCTTGGCGGTGGACGGCCGCTGGGTGCTGTACGGCACCCTGGGGGGCAAGGCCGTGCAAGGGGACCTGCTGGGCCATCTCCTTAAGAAGAGGGGCCGGCTAATTACCAGCCTCCTGCATTCTCGGAGCCTCCAGGTGAGTTAAGACAGCTCGTTAGTAGCCTCCAGGTGAGTAAAGACAGCTCGTTAGTAGCCTCCAGGTGAGTTAAGACAGCTCGTTAGTAGCCTCCAGGTGAGTTAAGACAGCTGGTTAGTAGCCTCCAGGTGAGTTCAGACAGCTCGTTAGTAGCCTCCAGGTGAGTTAAGACAGCTGGTTAATAGCCTCCAGGTGAGTTAAGACAGCTCGTTAGTAGCCTCCTGGTGAGTTAAGACAGCTCGTTAGTAGCCTCCAGGTGAGTTCAGACAGCTCGTTAGTAGCCTCCAAGTGAGTTAAGACAGCTCGTTAAAACTGCTTGTTAATTGCCTTATCATGAGAAGTAAAATATATATATCTTTATATAAATGTATTATTCCATGTGATCACCAACATCATGTGTTCTGTTCCGATGTCTTTGCATCACTTCCTCTCGGCAGTATAAGGCGGACCTGGTGAAGGCCTTCTCCGAGCGAGCCTTGCCCTTCTTCGCAGACCCTGACCGGCCTGCCCTGAGGCCGGTGATTGACAGCATGTTCGACCTACAGGACATCGGCGAGGCCCACAAGCACATGGAGGCCAACGGAAACAAGGGGAAGATCGTTGTTAGAGTGATTCCACAGAATTATGGTGGAGAGTGATGGCAAGAGTTCACACAAACACACCTTGTTCATTATGGATTAAAGGATATGAATAAAAAATATGAATAAGTCATCAGTGTGGATTGTCTTTTGGATTTGTTTGTTTTTTATAATATAATACATACAGGCAGATCAGTCTCTGTCACCCAAGGGAGGAATCGTGGGTAAATTGGGGAGGCGATAAAGTATGTGATTTTGAATGAAGGACATGAACACTCAGCCAGAGTTGTCATACTGAGCACTGTAGCAAGTGGGGTGGTGAAGATTGAAATTGTTCTGGGGTCAGCCTACCTTTAAGCACCCATACCAACCTATCAGCTCATTCGTGACTGAACATGAATTGAATTGACTATTTGTCCTCTAATTTCCTCCTGAAAAGAGGTTCCCAGCGTCAGCGGCGCAAAAACTGTCGACTGCGTATTTGCAGCGCAGCTATGCGCAAGCCACACCGTCCCCTTCGTGACGAAACGGGAGTCTTTTTTTTTTTCTCATCGGGCGAAACTTCCTGGGTCCACTTTCATCAAGTTAGTTATGAAATCTTTCTGCCCGTGTTGCCGTCGCTAGGAGGGGAATTTCTTGGACATTCGGTTTATCATGCGGCAAACGTTAAAACAACCAGCCCCAAGTTTGTGAATCCCTGCGACTCCCGCTGAAGTGCAAGCACTTGATCCAGGCCCGGCGGCTGCAACTACAAGTATGTTATCCCGTTGTCTACTTCCTCATGCCGCCGAGCTAAGCGGCTAACGCCTGGGTCAATGTACGACCGCTGCCCGGGGACTGCGCGGAGCCTGTTTATGTTACATTGTTCTCTTAAAAAGATGGAAGACTCGTTTCACATCATTAGGGAAGAAACCCCCAATTAATGTTCCTCTTTTTTTCTTTTCCTTTCCCTTTCGTGATCATCAAGTGTGGTAGCTAACGTGTACTGTGCCGCCTTGTGCCGTCAACGCGGTAGCGGGTCTGAAACGAGTGCCCCAGTGTTTGAGTTGTGTGTTGTGTTTTAAACGCCCTGGTTCAGGTCCACCATGGAAGATGCGAATAAACCTCAGCGCAAAATGTCCACGGCGGGGGACAGCCTGTACAAGGTCCTCGGCTTGCAGAAGGGAGCTACCGCGGACGAGATCAAGAAGGCATACCGGTAGGTTTTTTGTTTTATGGATATATCTGTATCTTTATCCCGGGGATGCGTCTACACTCTATCTCTCTCTCTGCGTTCTTATCTGCACTGTGGCATGAGACACCCCGGGGTTTTTCCTATTCGATGTGTATTGAATTCCATATATGTAAGCCTCCTTCACTGATCCGTATCTCTGTGACTCTCACGGTCACTTCCCTCACAAACCCGTGACTGGGTCTTGTTGCCTGGTTTCCCGTTTTAAGCAATTGCTCTGTTCGCTTTGATGAAGGGTGTCCCATACAGAATCTCTGATTTGATCTAAAACGACTCTTCTTCCACCTCGTTGAAGAAGAGGGGGGGGGCGGGCTTGTCCACACCCGTCAAATATAACTCCGAGAGCGGTTTAACCCATCAGCTGTCGTCGACTCGTCTCAGGGACTCGCACTCACACTGGGCCGTCTGTACCACGCCTGAGTACGTTTGCCCCCTGAAGTCTAGATGGTTCGGCTAGTGCTCGAGTACGTACAGCCAAGTTCCGTGGCTTCGCGGTACACTTGGCCTGAGCACACACAGGTGTGCTCACACAGGTGTGCTCAGGCCACGGTACAGATGCTAATGAGTCGATAGCTGAGCTGGACGACAAGAGACAAGAGGCAACCGTACTTGGGGCCCAGTTGAGATTGCCTAGTGTGAGCACAGGCCAGCAGCACAGTGTGGGGAGGGGGGGGTGGGGGGGCAGGCAAAGTACGGTACAGGGCAACTTTGTGCGCCTAACCCTCACGCAGATCCTGTCGTTCTGAACGGCCCCTGCAGGAAGCTGGCCCTGAGGCATCACCCGGACAAGAACCCGGACAACCCGGAGGCGGCGGAGAAGTTCAAGGAGATCAACAACGCCAACGCCATCCTCAACGATGAGAACAAGCGCAAGATCTACGACGAGTACGGCTCCATGGGGCTCTACGTGGCCGAGCAGTTCGGAGAGGAGAGCGTCAAGTACTACTTCCTCACGTCAAAGTGCTGGTTCAAGGTGAGGCCTCAGCCAATCGCTACCGGGGGGGTGGGGTGGGGGGGGGTCTTCGTTGATTAATACTCCCAATGTCGACACAACAATGAAAAACACTCAAATATTGTAGATAAGTAAGGAACCGTGTTTGTTTAACAAACCCAGCTGCTAGATTTGGTGGTCCGGTCTCTTATCGATATGTATTGAACTTGTTTTATATTTATCAAAAGTCAATCATGATAGAATAATTTATTGTTTTATTGCCCAGGCCTACTTCAAAGCTCCCCAAGGTCTTGTTGAGTATGACTCGCATGATTACACGGTATTGCATTATACAGGTATTTAGTATTTTAGTAACGTGCGGTGAACTCAGGAGACACGGTAAAGGAGTCATGTTATGCCATCAGGTGTGAGTGTGATCGGCCGTTACAAGCCCTTTTGAAAACCTGCCTTTTTCCTGTGCCTTGGCCACATCGCAAGTGGCCGTGTCCACCTAGATGTAAGCTGGCTAGATCAGTCCACCAGCCCACCCCGGTGGACTGTAGCAAATGTTGCTGATCTCGCCATCATACATCTAGGTGGACACGCCCACTTGTGATGTCACTAAAACACAAGAAAAGGCTTATTTTCAAACGGCTTGTGATGGATCACACTCACACCTGGTGACACGACATGACCCCTTGAGGGAACAGGCGCAGACGTTATCAGAGATCAAACACATGACCTTTCTTGGCCTGGGGACAACCTTCCTAGCCCCCACGTTGCTGCCGCCCCTATGCAGACTTTATGTAGTAAATATGGGAGTGTGTGTCTCTCCCTCTGGCCGTTAGAGAGAACCCTTTCCCTGCAGGGCTCTGCCCACATTGTGCATTGAGGTACATTGAAGTTTCCAATGCACAGGTATTCTATGTGCATTGGACACTGCTGATGATGACCAGCAGAAACGTGTGGGGAACAGACCTCAAAGGGCCGGGGTCGGTCTCGCGGGACTCTTTTTGGTTCACATGCGCGCTGGTGTTGATGATCTAAGCTATGTCCGGAATGTGGTGTAAGGCCACAAACATTTCCGTGCACACCTCGCTCCTTCTTCAGTGTCCAGCGCTGTTGTCATAAGCCCGCTGTAGGTACTGCTAACCCCCTTGTGTTTGTGCAATGGGCGCAAGCTGTTTACAAGAGATTACGAAACTTCACCACCGTACCTCGGCAGAAAACGCCCGAGAGAATGTGCTGCCAACAACCAAAACTAATTTACCATCTTCGATATTCAAAATACAGCCCCCTGAGAGTAGTTCGATGCTATATTGGATTTTAATATCCTCGGGAGTCACGCCATGAGTCGTGCACTTCATCACCTATATAATAACGAAAAACTAAAAAATATTCCAAACCTTCTCATTTCCATACGGGAAAGGTGAGTTTATCAGCATATCTGTGTTCCTTGTGGAGTTGTGCCGGTACCCGATACTGCCTAAAATGCAGTATCGGGTGTTGTAAATAGCTTATTTACTTCACAGGAAGAGAACCTCATAAACACACGCATTGTTGTGCTGCGTTCGTTTAGGGTCGGAAAGGTAGAAAGTCGGAATGGAAATTGCATAATCTCTGACCTTTTCTCTGATGTGTTCGAGCTACCTAGTCGGAAAAACATGTATGCATGATGCATACTTAACTATTATTCTTCATGTAGGCATGATGCATACTTAACTATTATTCTAATTATAGATTATAAATGAAAATCATCCAGTTCTGGGTTTTCCAACAGTAAGTGAACCAAACCTGGATTGGAAAGTGTGGGCAAAAAACTAGGGGCTGTTCCAAAAAAGAGTATAGTTTTATTCACTTCCAATAAACTGACCCAACAATAAATAAACATAAAGTAAATCAACAGTTCCGAAAATACAAATTAATATTTGAAATAAAAGCAAAAAGCTGTTTGCAATTTCTCTAGCCAAAACATGGCATAATTTAGCGTAACAGAAATGTGCAAGTACTGGCCGCACATCAAGCCAGCTCTTACCTTCCCCCCTCAAACACACAACGCGACACCCCTTAAATAAGACACCTGATTAGTCCCAGGTGGACTAATACAAGGCCTGTTAGGCCATACCATTTACCAGGGGGGAACATTTCAAATAAAAGTACAAATAAACCTCCTGTCAGTCCTTTTGCTGGAAATGAGAAGGGGTTTCACTTCCTCACACCCCTGTTCTCCTCCCTCCCTCCCCCCCCCTGCCCCTTAGGGCCTGGTGGTGTGCTGCAGCCTCTTCACCTGCTGCTGCTGCTTCTGCTGCTGCTGCTTCGGCTGCGGCCGCTGTGGAAAGAACCTGGAGGGGGAGGGCGACCCCTACATGGACCCCGAAGACCTGGAGGCCCAGATCCGGGCCGAGCAGGACGCAGGTGAGTGGGAGAGGTCGGGGGGGGGGGGGGGGGACACCTGCACCTGCACCTGCACCAGCACCTGCACCTGCACCGGCCTTGGGCCAAGAAATTTGGCTAAAAACACAGCAGGGAACGTGTGAAACGGGGGGGAGATGAAGAAGCACATTTCTGGGCTCCCGGCTGCGCCTCCCGTCCCCTGGGTCGTGGCGTGACGGGTGGAGCAGGATTCCACAGTTCTGCTTCCGTATTATTAGTAGGCCATATTGGTTTGTTGAACCCCTCGTCCCCTTCTCGCTCTAAGGAATTCTTACGACGAGGCAAAGGTCACCTGATTCGGCAAATTACACCCAGTAGTGATAAAACATTTGGAAAGGTTGCATTTTTTGCACGGGTAAACAGAGGTGAGAAACGTAAATCATAAACTAGGTTTTTCCATGCCTTTGCACAATGCAAGCCAAACAACATCAAATACAGATCAATAAATCTCAGTAAATGCCGTCTATTGATAAAGACCTATATACAGTGCACTTTGATATGTCTGTCTATCTGTAAGTGCACGATATCAGGTGTGACTGTGAGTGTGAAAAGGCATATTTTCAACCAACTTGTAACGGCTGATCACACTCAGACTTGGTGACATAACATCTCAATCTTAATATCGCAGTCTACATCTTGTTGTCACACACTCTCTCTTCGCTTTGCAGCCCAGAGTTGTACAAACGAAACGAGAATCGCTCCATTGAGAAAAAAAAAAAATGCCCTCTGCCATCTCTTGTTCCACAGCCAATGGGGAGACAGTAGTTGAGCAGCCTAGCCCCACAGACTCGGGACCCCGGGCCGCAGGTGATACCCCAGCAGCTGCTCACTGTGCTGGGCTGAGCCCCCTGCCGTGACCCCCCCCTCCCCTCCCCTGCTGCTGCTGCTGCTAGCCCTTCTAACACGCCGCCTTTCACTTTGGTAGGACTCGAGCCGCAGGAGGGTGGAAGTGACTTGAGGCATTTACGTTTTAGATTTTCATTCAGTGCAGTTGGCAGACGCTTGTATCCAATGCAACTTACAATGGGGTAACATTTGTCTGAAGAAATGGACAACAGCAATATTTCGCTGTCGGTACAGTAAGGATGTTTTTAGAACCAAGTGCCAAGCACCAACAACAACAACAACAAAGAAAGCTAGGATAAGATGCTACAAAATGCTAAGTACTATAGTGCTATTATTCAGTGCAAGGACGTACAGCATACAATAATTGCGTACATGTCCAAAACAAATCTGCCCTGTGACCCGGTGCATAAATGTATGGCTTCAGATGCAGGTTAGGCTCAGGACATGGGAGTCGAACCCAGAACCTAATCGATCAAAATAGAAAATACACTGAATAATTTAAAAGGCTTGTTGAATATCCTCAATGGTTCAACATGGGTGTTAAATCAATGTATGTAGGACTGGGGTTACTTATTTAGCCTCACCATGTTAGCTGTTTGCCGCAGGTGTTCATTTGTGTCTTAGGTTGAGTTTGATCATTTATATGCACCGTGTGACAAAGGCCCAGGTCAAGGTCAAGGATTCTTTATTTATACCCGTGGGCAAATTTGATTTTTGCAGGTCAAGAAAAAGGCGTTCACTAAAAAAAACAACAGCATACTCATGATGGGCACTGCCATACGGCCTTCTGTGGGGTCATGGACATTAGACATTTGACCGGAGCCCTTTCAAACTGTCAAACGACTGCTACCAAAGTGAAATATTCATTACAGGCATTAATTGTGCATTTTAATTATTAACCCTTTTTTTTTGTATTAATACCAGTAATCTGTGTTGATGAGTAACTAGGCTTTCCGTCTGTTGGGTCTGTTTTTAACATGCGTCTGTATCATGTTGTTAACGCTGGCTGACGGCACATCATCAGCTTCTTCATGCAGACGACATATTAACATATTAACATGTCAACATTAACCATGTCGGTGCACTATTGGAAGCTGCAACATTAACGTTAACATTAACATTCTCCACTGCTGATATTCACCATGGCATAACATCTTCACATTCAGCTTCTATAAAATATGAAACTGAACAATATTGATGAGCTGGCGTTTTTGTTTGCGGTTTTTCTCACACTGTCCTCCGCTGCCCCCTGCAGGCGAGAACACGCCGATTGTCATCCAGCCCCACGCGGCCAACGGCGGCAGCACCGAGTCCATCGATAAGGACCCGGCCGTCTACCAGCTCACCATCCCGGCCGAGGAATGAGCGGGGACCCGGGGTCCGGGTCTTCAGGACTTTATGACACAGACTGTGGGGGGAACCCCCCCCCCATTTGAGCCACGCCCACAGTGGATAATGAATAAAGTTGCGAATGAGACCATGGAGAGAAAGAAAAAAAAACGGAAAAGGCAAGAAAGTTGGAGGGAGGGGGGTTCACAGGAATTAAACCGAATTAGATGCTTTTCTTAGTTTCTTTTATTTTTCCTGATGCCAAAGTTTCACGATTTGCCTCGTGAAACGTTCTTATTTATTTTTACATGATTGTTTTAGGCTCTTTCCTTTAGATTGTTGGAATTGTTGTGGATTATTGTGGGTGAAAACTTGTGTTGCACTTCAAGGCGGATTGGAGAGCGTTTGCCCCGGCCGGCGTCGCCCCAGCAGCCTGACGCGGTGTTGGTTCCTAAAGGTAAACGTTTGAATCTCTGCTCACTGCTGCTGATGTTCGAGACCACGACGCGGGAACACCGCTCGTTTCGACAGGAAAAAAAAAGTTCAATTTTCAGCCGGCATAACAGCATCATCATCATCATCATCCTAAACGTCTTCCGATTGGCCGCCTGTGACCGATGTCACCGATAGGATACTTCAGCATCACGCCAATAAGAAACTTAAGATGTGCTCATTTGCTTTCCGGGTGAATTGCTGAGAGAACCATTGATTCACGGGGTGGTGGTGATTTTTAAATGACGTAGGTGTACACGAATCTTCAGTGTTTTGACTTTGTTTTTAATGTACAGTTAGAAATAGCCTAGCTACTGTATAGGTGTATTTGTAATTTACATTCCACCAAATATGTTTCCCATTATAAAAGTACCACTGAAATGTATAAAGTGTATATATGAAATGTTGATACATCTCTTTTCTGAACTGCATTGCAATTAAATGTTAAACTTCTCACGTCAACGTCACTAATGTGCCCTTAAGACCTGCGCATTGTAACGTAAAATATTTCCTCCAGTATCGTTATCCACACATCTGCATTCCTCTGCATGGTCAGTCTCCTACAAAGTGGGTGTCAGCGCAGTGGGGCCCGTCTTCATCTCCACTCAACACAAAACAAACCACCCCGGGGCTCGGAAGCTAATACGCCATCTGGTCTACAATGACTTGGCTTGGTTTGCACTAGTTTCCGATTTTAGTTTTGAATTCGTCTTGTCAGTCAAAAACGTTTACAAGTATTCCTGTAGTGTAGGCTGGGTCAAAGTAGTTGTCGGCGTGCGTAATTGGATGGGCCCCTAATTATAAACGGTCTAATTAGACTTGAATCCATTCTTCGATACTTTAAAGACGGTCCATTATCCTGGAGATGTTTGCCAAGGGCCTCTTACTACTGCGTCTGCGCAGAACACGAGAGACAAGCTGTCCTCTATACCGCACTTTCTCACGCCTCCATCGTGCACGGTGTGCCATGGGCGCGCACACACCTGCACCCGCTGAACACAGTGGCTACTACAGATGCGCGTGTAGAATGAGTTTGTTAACATTAATGTAAAGGGGGGTGAGAAGTCATTTTAATCCCCATGGATTTTGAGAAGCGTCATCTGCTGGAGGAAAGCGACTCCGAGTTCCTCGGGTAGGCTACAAGTCTTTCAAGGCTTTTCTTGTTTGTTTTTCAACCATTTCTCACCAATACTATAATATTTCTTCATCAAACCACATTTGATGATTGCCTGTACACGCTGTAGAGTTTGTGTACGTGCGTGTAATGACGCAAATATCATTTGCGTAATTGTCGCCCACTTTGCCGGCCATCGGACATGATGCCCGGCTGCCGCTGCCTGTCAAACTTTACCGCTCGCGTCCTGGCAGGACGTCCCTGAGCGCAGCGGAGCAAGAGGCCGGATCCCTCTGCTGCAGGGAGGAAGATGAGGAGGACTCGGTCCCTGCGGCGGGAGACGGGCCGGTACGGGACAGCGAGTGGCGGTCTGCGGGACACTGCCACGGCGGGAACAGTGACGAGGCATACGCGGCGTCCTGGTCCGCGCGGAGCGAGAAGCGAACCGCCCGGAGGAAGCTGCTGCTGGCGTGCGCCGTCAGCCTGGTGTTCATGACCGGAGAGGTCATCGGTGAGGCACAACAAAACGACACGATCACAGGCATGTGATCATGTTACCATGACTTTTGTGGTTATCTGTAACATTGTTTTTAATAAAAGTTATAGCCTCATAAGTAGGCTCCACATTGGTTTTGGGAAATATAACCAAACGCTGGTTTTACGTCACGTTTCAAAATTCAACTGACGTAAAACCCAACTTTAGGTCTCAGGTCTCGTCCCTGCACGTATCCCGCTTCCTTTGTAGTAAGCGGACGACTTGTTACGTAGGCCTACGTTGCACTAGGTCCTACTGAGTAAACTGACCAAAAATATCCCTTTCGTCTCTGCTCGTCCGTCGCTTTGGCCTCCAGGCGGTTACGCGGCGCAGAGCCTGGCCGTCATGACGGACGCCGCTCATCTCCTCACGGACTTCGGCAGCATCATGATCAGTGTGTTCTCTCTGTGGATCTCCGCCCGGCCCCCCACCGACACCATGACCTTCGGCTGGCACCGAGCAGGTGGGACCGGTGCACTCTGAACCGGTTATCATATTGTAAATCCTTCCGCTGGAACGACCACTGATCCACGTAGTTGCCCCCCCCCCCTCCCCAGAGGCCATGGGAGCGCTCGTTTCGGTGCTGTCCAT
The DNA here is from genome assembly GCA_027123545.1 of Trisopterus esmarkii. Classification (NCBI taxonomy): domain Eukaryota; kingdom Metazoa; phylum Chordata; class Actinopteri; order Gadiformes; family Gadidae; genus Trisopterus; species Trisopterus esmarkii. Next base: position 15,268,583 of record JAOPJL010000132.1, on the reverse strand, counting down.
CTGGGCGGTGACGGGGGTGCTGGTGGTGCTGGCGGGGCGGCGGATCCTGGACGGGGACTACGACATCAACACCCGCATCATGCTGCTCACCTCGGGGTGCGCCGTCGGCGCCAACGCCCTGTGAGCCAAACGGCCGTCCGCTCAGCGCACATTTCACAAAGGGACATACAGGGACTTTTATTTTGGAGATACACGAGCATTAGGGGCAGCAGGTAAGACGTCGGGTCACGAAGGCCTTACAGCTTGACTGACGGGACTGTGGTCGAAACCAGAACCTTTTGGCTGGGATTCAAACCGCCGTACTCCTAGACTATTCTACCCTAAAGTGACTGACGGGGGCTTTTATTTTGTAGATATCTTCCATTAAGGAGCAGGCGGGGGAGGGAGGTGGAGGGTTTGAGGTATCTTGCTCAAGGCTGCCTACAGGTTAGGCCACCTGCATGCAGGCAACCTTCCGGGTTTCGAACCCAGAACCTTTGGACCGGGAGTCACACCCTCTTCTATAGTTAAAATGACGCATCAATTACCAGAGAAAAAGTGAACCCAGAGATACTCAGGAACACAGAGGTGACACGGTCCCCGTGGTCCTCGTATCGTCCGACCGTCATATCGTCAGAACGCTCCGCTGTGTTCTAGAACAACGCTTGAACATCATTGGTCGAGCGCTGCCCTTGTGTGTTCCAGGATGGCGTTGATCCTCCACCAGTCAGGGGGCTCCCACGGCCACGGCCACAGCCACGCCCACGGCCACGCCTTGACCTCTGAACCCCCGGCTCGCAAGGGCAGGAAGGGGGGCCACGCCCACGGCAACACGAGCGTGAGGGCGGCGTTCGTCCACGTGCTGGGCGACCTCCTGCACAGCGTGGGGGTCCTGACCGCCGCTGCCATCATCCACCTGAGGGTCAGTGTGCCGCCCCCCCCCCCCCCACCCCCCCCTCCCAACCAGTTCCCGGGGGGGAGGGGGGTTAGCTCACTCCTCACTCACTACCTCCCCCGCATGGTTCACTATGAGTCGAGGTTCTAGATCTGGTTCCCTCGATGGTGCAGTGCATTCCCGTCAATACCCATAATACACACAATATTAAAACAGAAGAAATTGGGTTACAACCGATATGAGCTGAACTCGTGTCTGCAATGCATGACACATAGCGCTTTGAATTGTTGTCATCCGAATCGTACGGTGCATGATTTTGTGAATGCCGGGACAGTTTGTCTTAGCTCTAGTGAGAGTGATGGGTGCCTGATTTGTTTTGTACCAAAGTCTGCGTGGGTTTTCTTCGTCTTCTAGGATTTTCACGGTTGGCATGTTTAGAGACCTCGAGACATTAACCTTTTCATTCGTTTTATCTGAGTTTTACGATGTCAATCCAGACCCACACTCCAGGGCCAGTTCCTAATGAGCTCATAAAATGAAGCTCATTTGAGTTTTCATTTATGGAGCACCAGAAATAAAACATGAATGTTCATGTCGTGGCTTGTATCCTCCTCTTCCACCAGCCTGAGCTGAAGATGGCCGACCCTATTTGCACCTTCCTGTTCTCCGTGCTCGTCCTCGCCACCACCTCCACCATCGTTAAGGATGTTTGCCGAACGCTAATGGAAGGTAAACGGGTTAACAGGTTGTGCCGGGCGTCGTTGACCTATAGTTAACGTCCACACACGCCTTCCCAGAGGACCAGGGTTTACTGGCCCTTTCAGCTTTCAGTTGTGGCTTATCTTTGTTTTTCGTTTAGTATTAGTTATAGTTCAGGTGACGGGGGTTGTTGAAGGCAAAGGCCTAAGGGATACAGGGGGAAGTGATGCATCGTGGGAATTGGTCATGGAAAAGTCTCCACTGAAAAACATTGGTGTGTGTGTGTGTGTGTGTGTGTGTGTGTGTGTGTGTGTGTGTGTCTGTGTCTGTGTCTGTGTCTGTGTCTGTGTG
>JAOPJL010000132.1:14619707-14629745 GCA_027123545.1 Trisopterus esmarkii | reverse complement strand
TGTGTGTGTGTGTGTGTGTGTGTGTGTGTGTGTGTGTGTGTGTGTGTGTGTGTGTGTGTGTGTGTTTGGAGGGGGGGGGGGGCGTCACTTACCCTAACCCGTCACCAAGTCATTTCTACTCCTTACCCAAATCATAAAAATGGAAAGGTGTGTTTATAAGAGCAAAACATATTACCCATCTAGAACACGTACACACACGCACGCAATTTAGCATCGAATTATTAAAAATGTTGCAGTGAAATCACTTGAAAATAAGCACATGTTGAAGTTTATTAATATATATATACATATATATTATTATTGTTATTATATATATTATATATGATTAAATATATATATATATATTATATATATTATTACATTATATTATTATTATATATTATTGTTATTATATATACGACTTTCCCCTATAGTAGGCTGCTAAAGAATGATGAATTCAGGTGTGCTTTCATTTTGTATCTTTTTTGTCATTAAATGGTAATTTAATTAAGGTTTTCTAACAGGCCAAGTGGTGGTGGAGCGATTTGAGTCAGCCTAATCCTCATGGTGCGCCTTGTGACCTGCTTGGGTTAAACAACCATCCCAGGGGATTGGTTCTGCCGTGATAAAACGCCACAGGCACCATATTCCCAAGGCCTGTTCTTTCTTTTGTGATTGTAGGCCTGTATGTTCTAAGTCCGTCCGTCTTCCTGTCACCAAGTCAGCGACGGGGGCGGGGCGACGTCAGCCAAGTCACTGATGATGATGATGATGATGATGATGATGATGTCCTCACATGTTGCCTACACACAAGAGCTAATGTTCGCATCGCAACCACCACAACTGCACTGTTATGAGGACGCTTGCATAGCTTGCATGTTCACCAATCAAACCAACCGCCGGCCTGACAGTTGGCTATCTTGACTTCTATCAAAACCACGGGGTCTCCCGGCGCCCGACATCTGCGATACCTGCTCCCCCAACAGCGCTAAGGAACGTAGCTCAGCGACGGTATGTGTACGCCTGCTGCACCCAGGCGTGTCGCGGTGCTAGGCTGCGCAGTAGTACGTCCCACTGTCATTCCCCTGCATCTCGCTCATTTCCAGCGAGAAGCGGTTCTGGTTTGTGTCCAGAGTGGCCTGGAAGCGACCCGCACTGTTATCGTATTCTTTGACGATGAAATTGATGGGTTCCCCGTGACGGCGCTGTCGGTACCAGAGCATCGTGTAGCTCGACATGTCGGACGCCAGACTGCATGTGAGCGTGGCGGCATCGCCCCGGCGGAGGGTCAGATCCCCGGGTTGAACGGGCACCGGGACGGCAGCCAGACCTGCAGTGGTCAGGAGTGGGCTCTCTCGTTAGTTCTTCATCCTCACACACACACACACACACACACGCACAAGGATGGAAAATAATACAAGCCTGTGTCTCCTATTTACTATTAGAAAGTATGTAAAAACCAAAACATCCTCTGAAATTCCCCATTTTGGGGTCCATCCATTGGCGCTGTCATTCATTGACAATACTCACCTACAAAGAATAAGCTGGACAGGTGAAGAGCTGTGCCTAGCATGCTGCTGATAGGGCTGACGGCAGCAGAGTGAGGCCACACCTTTCTCTGTTCAACAGAGAATGGTAACATAACTGAACCCCTGCAACTGAAGGCAACCCCCCCCCCTAACCTCCCTTGGGAGCAGAACTAAGTGCGCCTCCCTTTCTGAACAACACAGGGAGCGGACGTTGTTGTTGAATGAGGATGTTCATTTAGGAGTCAAGTCAGGAGAATGCCAACAGCTACAAAAGTCATTCTGTCCTCACCGACACACCCTCCTTCAGAACAAACCTGTTTCACAGAGACCCTGGGAACATGGGGACCCTGTCCCAGTTCTTCCCCTTCCCCTAGATTTGAGCCCTTACCCTAGATTTTGCGCATTCCCACGATGGGGAAGTGAGTCCCAATACTTAAGGGAGCAAGGGGGAGTGCTGTTTTCCCCTTAAAATCAACCCTTGAACGCTAGCCAGCTCAGTAGCTGACTTGCAGCTAAGGGCACTCAAAGCGTCTTGTTAAGGCGGAGAGAAATGGGGCTGGGCCACAGACACACCCTCTTCTCCCTCATACTGTTCATCATCAAAGGGCAAAGAGCAGCTAGCATGCGTTTTAATCTCTCAGGGTGTTTTGGGCGAGGGCGCTGTATCAAACCACATCACCGTGTGCTGGCAGCGCAGTAATACACCGCCGAGTCAGACTCCGCTGCCTCTGTAAGAACCAGCGCTCCTTGAAGGACGCTTTTTCTTGTAATGTTGAACCTCTTTTGAAACAGATCCTGATTCTCGTAGTTAGGAGCAGACTCGTAATAACCATACCCCATGAGAGTCAGGGACGGGCTGTCGTCTTTGCGTTGGTACCAGTTCATTATTACATAACTGCTGTCATCGTGGCTGCAGTCAATCTGGATCTCTTTGGCACCTTTTCTGACTATTTTAGCGGATGATTGCTCAAAGATAACACTGTGAACTTCATCTGTGAATGAACATTTTTAATTGTTAGTTATTTTACTTGCTATCAAAAATATGATTAAAACGCTTTTTGAAAATGTCTTCACTTTAGGAGTTTTCTAATTATTTCAGTTAAATTATTGTAAATTGAAAAAAACCTTACATGTAAAACAGACAAGTAGAATCCCAAGGCTGTAGATAAATGGACACATACTGCACAGTCCTCCAAGAGATCTTACAAGACAATATTCTTTGTTATTGTAGTTAAATAATTTGTCATCTATCATTAATAATCCTCAGTGTCACTGATCATGCTATGCTATGTTTCACCATGGTATGCTATGCAAACTCACAGGGGCTTGAAAGAGAGTTGATCCTCTTAAACTTTGACCCTGCCTCTAGTCTCCTCCTCCCTCGACCACCACCACATACAGCACGTACTGAATCCTGCCTTGCTCAAAGACGCTTGTTCTGACCAGAGTGATGTGTGTTCATATCATAGCAGACTCAATCAATCCAGGGACAGACGTATATATTATTTATATGGATTTGATCCTGGTATTTCTTCTTAGTAGTCAAGACAATGCAGTATTCAAAGTCATATTTTAATCTTTAAAGAGACAGAAGTGGCCGATGTAAAATCGACACAATGAACATAGCAGATATGGAAACGTACAGTTGGGATTTGGCATGAGGGACTAGCGTTAGCTGCATGTGTTTGAGCCTTGATGAACGGGCAGATCGGTTTTGAGTGAGCGACTCACATCAAACCACATCACTGTGTACTGCCAGCGCAGAAATACTCCCCGGAGTCGTTTGCCTCTGCCCTTTGACGTACTAGCGCTCCTTTCAGTTCACTCTCTCTCGTCATCTCAAATTGACCTTCGAACTCTTTTTCGTAGCTGGGGCCACTGCCAAAGTAGTAGTAGCCTATTAGAATCAAAGTGTTATTCTGTGGCCTTCGCTGGTACCATAACATGACGGTGAGAGCACTGTCGTCATGTTGACATTTAATCTCCGCCCGGGCGTTTTCCCGAAGTATTATGGGATGGGATGGCTGAAATGTCACACAGTCTGACATGCCTGTGAACAGAAAAGCAGAGAGACAATGGATGTTAATTTAAAGTCCAAGACAAAACCATAGACTGTAATGATGGAAAATTGGCATTAGTAAATAGCTTTTATTGAAGGCAGACTTATGAGAGAAATTGTACCCAGAAGTTGAAGCAAAGTCAGGAGAACGCCAACAACTGCAAAAGACATCCTGTCTGCCAAAGTTGTTTTCAGACAGACACACAGACCCTCCTTCAGAAAAAGTCTGTTTCTTGAAGACTAAGACACACCCTCGCCTCCCTAATACTGTTCATCATCGACTCGATAGACAGAGTGGCGCTTTGAGTATGCACACGGTTCCAAACCACATCACTGTGCTGACCAGCAGCGCAGAAGTACACCGCCGTGTGCGCCACGTTCGCCTCCCGAACCACCAGGGATCCCCTCTGCCTGTCCTCCATTTTGATCTCAAACTGCTCTTTGATGCCGTCCTCATAGTTGGATGTAGTGGCTCCATAGTTATAACCCAGCAAGACCAAGGGACCCGACCCCCCCCTCTGCTGGTACCACAGCATCACAGGCCGAGAGCTGTCGTCATGGCTACAGTTGAACACGACCTCAGCATTCCCGTACCGTACTATCTCGGGAACGGACTCCTGAAACTTGATGCCTTGGACCTCGACTGTGGAGGGAATGAGGAGGAAGTGGAGCATAAGTGAGAGAAGTAACATTGTCATTACATTACGAGTCGTTTTAGCCCACGCTTTCATCTAAAAAGACTTTCAAATGAGGCTGTGAACAATGAAACGTGAACCCTTGAGAGAGTGTAGATAGCTGAAGGAATAATAAAAACAAGGATTACAAAAAAAAAAGATGCGGCTCGTGTACATTGTACAACAAAGGCCTAGTACTGCTACTGTTGATGGCTTGACTTGAAACTATGTATCTTCTGGTTATAAAAATATGAACCATAGCAACTTACACAGACAGAGAATGAAGATGATTCCTATCTCATGCAGTACATGACTGACCATCATTTCTGGTTTGGTTTCGGGCTTGAGCCTGATCTGAGATATTAACAAAATATGGATGTTTTTCATCGGGTCGTGTTGGTGTAGTCTGTCTGTGAGGGGGGTGGTGGGAGGGGGGGCAGTTGATGTTGATTCTCTGAATGGTGTTTTGCCTCCACCTATCGGATAAAATCACCCAGCCTCCAATATTACAATAGACCTACACCAGCAGCTGCATTTCACATGAATTCCTATCTGATCAAATATCTACCCTGTTTGTAGTCATAGCAACAAGAACTTTTGGCTAGGCTAAAGATTAAAATGATTGTGGACTTTAACAGAATTCTTTCCTTGTTTCCTATTTACTTTTGTTCTGACCTTTTAACCCTTCTAACCCTAACCCTCAATATTGTGTATCCTGGTCTTTTAATTAATTGTTTGGGTTGCAGGCAGAATTAATTTAATAACTACACAGATCACAGTCACAGATGAAAGTATTCTTTATTCATTATAGTTTATACCTCCTGAGAAAGCCAATTAAAATAGCACGTACTGGCCCACAGATAACAAGATTTAGTTGAACAAAATTGAAAAATATTAAACTAAAATATGTATTTTTAAATACAATATTTATACATATGTTTTTTATTTAGACTGATGGGTGGCCAGGGAAAATGAGAAAGTCAAAGTGAAATTGTGGTTCGGATTCACGTTGATCTGAAATGCAGAAATGCATGAAGGCAGAAAAGTAAAGAATTCCTGCGATTCATGTCTGTGGACGTATTTGTATGGATGACGTCTCCCCCATCATCCAATCCCACAGTAACAGCAACAGTATTCAGCAGAATTACATTATTGATTCATAGGCCTACTCGTATTTTGAAGTAGGCCTAGGCCTATCGGGGCATCACCAACGTCATGGCGTTTCGTCAATGACATTTTCTAATTTATTCGTTGATCTTGATGAAAGAACAATACGCTTGCATTTCATAATGCGCCATTTAACCCTATTAGTGTTTTTGTACAAGGAAGCGGACACTTTGCACCATCGTGTCGTTGGGAACAGCAGTAGTAGACGCCGCTGTCCTCGACGCTCAGGTTTCCAATCATCAAATTACTCTGGCTTTTTGCATTTCCATCAAGGACAAATCTATGCTCAAACTCCGGCTCGGTGTTGATGATTTCCGCATAGAGATAACCTATTAAACATAATGGTTCACCAAACTTCCTCAGTCGATACCAGTATAGATAGAAGACTGCGTCGTCCTCATGGCTGCAGGTTAGGGTCACTGTCTCACCCGGCGACCCCACCACTGACCGTCTCTGGGATAGGTCAGCTGGAAAACCTGGCTGAAATAAGCCGGCTGGCAACGAGGTGGATAGATGTATTTAGTCGAATACACACCTTAAATTGAACGATATTCAAATGTTGATAACAAAAATACACAACAGCTTCATAAGAAAAAAATTACGGTCTCTGCTAGGCCTATATGAAAAAAAGAATATAAAATAAGGAGTCAATAAATGAAAAAGTATTAAAGACTTTATAATCCACATTTGTGACTCAAAAATATTTACCTGACACTAGCAATAAATACAAAAAGGGGAACATGTTCTCGTCTTTCATCACCGACCGTATCATGTGAGAGAGTTGGAATAATGACGTGATCCAACTCACATGGAAATTTCATACCGTGTTTCTAATGCCCGCCCCAAATGGACAGATATAACTGAAACCTGCAAGTTTCACTTTTGTATAGAAATTATATAGATGTAAACCAGGACTTTTTAAAATTATGATTTATTAGATATAGGCCTAGGTAGTCAAATATACCTACTGCATTTAGAAAAAATAAGGATATTTAAAGAAATGCACTTTGATGGAAGCATTTATTTAACGGTCTCATTGTGGTGGTTAGATGCAGGTGTGTGTGGTGTGAGTGTATAACTTTATCAGATGGCAACGTTTTTGTGACAGGCGCTCTTCCTAAAAGACGCACCGTGAGTACTTGCTGCACAGAAGTATACTGCGTTATCAGACTGATGGACCCGGGAAAACGTCAAATTGACGTCGGCCTTCGCGTCGCCCGTGATGCCAAACCGGTCGTTGAACAACCTCTCCACCTGCACGTCCTTGTGGTAAATCATCCCGACCATGGTCATGTAACCTCCCGTCCCCTGGACCGTCCTGTGCTGGAACCAGTACACGTAGGGGTAGTCAGAGTCTCCATGACGACAGTGGAGGCTGACATTCTCTAGACCGTGTGCGATAAGATGTCTCGGAGACTGGTTGATGACGAGGGACGAGAAGACAAACTCTGGACGTTGAAGAAGAAGAAGAAAATTAAGAACAGAATTTTTAAATAAGTCACAACTCAACTGAAAGACCTAAAGGTGCTACCTTGTTCTGTTACCAGCAGCAGCAGAATAAAACGAATAAAAACAGCTGACATGTTGAAAGCAAAACAGCAAACTGCAGACAAGACACCTCGGATTCACCTCTGATTCTGGAGCGGGTAGACTCTACTTCTTCTGTGTGAATGTGTTGCTGCTGCCCCCTGCTGTGGTGTTGTACATGCTAACCAATATCCCTTACCCTAACTCTAGTCTGACCCTAACTCTAGCCCTCATCCAAGGCCTGAGGATGCCAGCCCTAACCCGGAACTCTAGCACTAACTAATCCTACAACAGACCTAACCCTATGGCCCTAACTTATCCTACCCTAGACCTAACCCCCGTAAATGCTAGCCCTAATCCTAGTCAAAACCGATTCCTTTTCTCCCATATCTTTTGTAATCTCTCTTCCTCCTGTGAACGAAACCAAAAACCTTTATTAAAAATGACAAATGACAAAAGGTATATAGGGGATGCAGTCATGCACAGAGGGGAAGAAGTTTACTCACAATATTGTCACAAATCATGAGAATTTCTCATAATTATAATAATCTTTATTATAAAATACCACATTTTGTGTGTCTTTATAATTCTTGTACCAGGCAGCTCCGTCCAATTTATCCCTCCATGCCCCGCACTGCCGCTACACGTCTTCAGTTGTTCTGAAGAAAGACACAGTGGCCACCTGGCATGGTTTTCGTACCACGTTCACGCAAGGCACGGACTACACAGACACTTCGATGTAGTCGTGAACGTTTAAGGTCCTGCGTCGGGTTTTAGTCAGCGGACCAATCACAGCCCTTGCGGCTGCGTCGCCTCGACGCAAGGGTACAATTTTTGGGAGGCGCACGTCAGGCCCTTGCGGTGGACACACGCACATAAGGGGTCCGTAACCCCCTTGCATTGCGTGAACTTAGGACCATAATCAGCCCTTAACACCGTCATGCTGTTTGCTCACCTCGTATCATCCACATGTACCCCCCGCCCTTCTTGGCCTCTCCCCAGACTCAACACGTCGGCAGGAAACAGGGGGTTTTCCCTCTCTTGTGTTAACTCTGGGGGTTTTTGTACAAGCGTACGATGGTTTTTCATCACAGTGCATACTGGCTGCACAGTAATAATCTCCCGTGTCGTTCGGGCTCCTCAGCTTCAGCAGGTCCAGTCTAGACTCCTTCTGTCCATCCCCGTCAACGGCGAAGTGGCCTGTGAAGGAATCCTCGACGGTCGGCTGCGTGTAATAGACATACGCGATGAGCTCCAGCCGGTTGCTTCCCTGCGAGCGCTGGTACCAGAGGATGGTGTTATAGTTGGGGACTTGATGCGAGCAGGACAGGTTTACTCTGCTGCTGTTCTGCTCTTCCAGCACGGCTGCTGGGGTCTGGACCACCTGGTGCTGTGGAGACGCTGCTATACGAGAAGATCCATGCAGTTATACCTCACACTCACACACATCCTTGTGAACCTTCAATAGTAAAATCATCAAGACTAAATCCATCATTCGATTCCCTCCCCCCCCACCTCCACCCCAGACACACACCACATATCAAGGGGTATTGCTTTGCCAATGAATCCCCATAACTCAGCCGAATGAACAATACCATTAATCCAGATGAGGTTCATCATAAATATGTTGAGGAGCAGAGTTCTCATGCTGTCTGTCTGTCCTGTACTTAAGGTTACATTGTCCTTATGTCTGCCCTGGGCTCACTAGTGCTGCAGGTTCACAAACAGGAAATGGAAAGATCACAAGATGCTAACCGGGTTGCTTTACACAGGTTTCAGGGTTCCAACCTCAATATCTGCAGCATCAACTGTCTACCTGTAGGCTTTCTTGGATGATGTTTTGGTTCATGATAATAAAAGGGAAAAGCAGAAAAATGTGTAAATAAACATTTGCCTGTCATTCCCAGTTTCAGACAGGGCGTTTAATTCCAAATTCATCATTGTGCATCCAGAAGGGGAGCTCACTGTGTTATAAGGTGACCAGCTTTCATAAAGGACGACATGTTTAGGCTACTATGATGTGTTTTAAGCTTTGATAAACACTCGAAAAGCTACTCGATCAGGGGATTGTTCTATATTGAATTGATAGTCTATAGAGCCACAGTGACCACCTTTAGTTTCCCAAGGTACATTTCCCAATAATTTTCTCCAATGACTTTTCAGAAAATCGTTGTAGGCTATGTGGAGTTTTAAGCCTGGAACCAAGTCGTTTGTCTTTAAGGTAGTCGCGAGCATAAAACAATTGATTGGGGCCCAGGGGTAGGTACTTTTTTTTAAAATCTGAAAACGGAAAAAAGGCGAAGGTATAAGACTGTGTAGGCTACATTATTTTTTGAACGAGTGAAGGCACTTCTCATCCCAAACCATTTCAAAATTTTCCGAGGGCTTCCAACCCAATAGTTGAATGCGTTTCTTGCATCTTATAACCGTTGTCATTATTATAGTGTTTATATTGTTAATTAAAGTTGTGTGTGTGTGTGTGTGTGTGTGTGTGTATGTGTGTGTGTCTATGCTGATATCGGAAATGATGCAGACTGCGTGGATGATGTGTGTCAGTGTCTGTCTGATCCAAGCCTAGGCAATATGGCTCAAAGACAAGACATGATATAACTTGATCACATTGCTCGATATCGATAACTATTGATCATTTTAATGACCTAAAAAGACTAGGAATTACCTGGATTTAAGCACTTCTGTTTAACACTTAATATGACTTAATTATGAATATAAGAAAGACACAGTGGCCACCTGGCATGGTTTTCGTCCCACGTTCACGCAAGGCAGGGACTACACAGACACTTCGATGTAGTCGTGAATGTTTAAGGTTTTGTTGCATTTTGGAATGTTACAATTTTTGGGAGGCGCACGTCAGGCCCTTGCGGTGGACACACGGACATAAGGGGTCCGTAACCCCCTTGCATTGCGTGAACTTAGGACCATAATCAGCCCTTAACACCGTCATGCAGTTTGCTCGCCTCGTATCATCCACATGTACCCCCCGCCCTTCTTGGCCTCTCCCCAGACTAAACACGTCGGCAGGAAACAGGGGGTTTTCCCTCTCTTGTGTTAACTCTGGGGGTTTTTGTACAAGCGTACGATGGTT
>JAOPJL010000132.1:14587696-14619607 GCA_027123545.1 Trisopterus esmarkii | reverse complement strand
CCCCCCCCCCCCCCCCCCCCCCCCCCCCCCCCCCCCCCCCCCCCCCCCCCCCCTGAGCAGACAGTATCCATTTCACTGTGAAGGAATCCACCACATGATTGGTTGAAACATCGTCCTCCTCCCCTCTGCAGACTCACTCAACATGTCAGCAGGAAACAGGGTTTTTTACCCTCTCTTGTGTTAAGTGTTCCAGCAGCTCCAGTCTAGAACCCTTCTGTCCATCCCTGTCGACGGCGAAGTGGCCTTTAAAGGAAGCCTCGACTGTCGGCCGCTTATAATAGACTGACGCAGTGAGCTCCAGCCGGTTGCTTCCTTGCGAGCGCGGGTACCAGAGGATGGTGTAATAGTCGGGGATTTGATGCGAGCAGGACAACTTTATCTAACCAACCCGTGTTTTCGTTTTAAAGAAGTATAATAATTTACAGAAGGCTAAGGCTAACCCAGTTGAGAATGTATCTTGTATATTTAGATTAGATTTTGAATTGATCTTATGTGATTTCAAACTCCAAGTCTATTTTCTCTCCCCTCCAACCCCAGAAACACCTCACATATCAAGGGGTATTGCTTTGGCGAGAAATCAACATAAGTGAGCCGAATGAATAATACCTTTAATCCAGATGAGGTTAATAGTAATTATGTTGAATAGCAGAGTTCTCATTATGTCCTTGTGTCTGCGCTGGGCTGACTAGTGCTGCAGGTTCACTAACAGGAAATGGAAAGATCACGAGATGTTTTCAACTGGTGTCGCACAGTTCTCAGGGCTCCAACCTCAATTTCTGCAGTCTACCTGTAGGCTTCCTTGAATTATGAATTGGTTTATTGTTTGAATATGAAATTCTAAATATGTTGTGTTTTGGCAATATTAGCATCAGGTATCATGCCTAACCCGACCTCTTCTCTGATCTACTGTGCTACTATGTTATAGCAGACCTCAAGACGGCATAGACTCTGGGCCCGAAACCAAGCACTACAAGTGACGGGGCGGCGTTACGCCTTGTTGCCTGTTTCATTATGGAGATATTCTATCTCGAAATATACCATATCAGCAAATGGCACAAACAAAATATAAAGGCTATATTTGTTTTGCATAAATTATTATTCATATCCTGAACATTACAATGATTCTGATTATTGGTGGAGACTTGGAAATGTTACGTTACCGAAATCTGCAGATCAATGACTGAAATCCAATCAAAGGCCTGCTAAGTTTCTTGGTTCGTTAAGCATGTTCATTATTTAAATAACATGCATATACTAACCTTGTTCTATGACTGGATTTTCTTATATTCCTCTTTTAGAAAAGGGACATTTCATTTGAATGTGTTTGAAGTTTAATGTCAAATTATGCTGGGGGCAATATGCTGTTAGTTTAACATTTACTCCATCTAGAGGTAAGACATGAATGACAATTGGCAACACACACTTACATTTCCACGCACACACACACACACACACACACACACAAATATTGTTTTGGCAGTTCTTTGGTTACAAAGATCATGAATATTATCATGTCGTTTATATCACAAAGATAAGCTAACCATGTGGGTTTAGTCACTTGTCTCCAGACTGAAGAATTACCCATAGTGAACCAGGGGTTGTGTTTTTGGCACTAAATGAAAGCGAAGATCCAGTTGATGCTAAAGCAGTATCTGCAGGTGCAGGGAGGTTAATCAGATGAATTATTAGAGAAGGAGTTATTGTACGGTGAAGCCCTATTATGCTGCATTGTGGAAACTAGCAGCACAGAAATACACAGCGCTCTTCTCCACGCTGATGTTCTGTAGCGTTAACCTGGCGGTTTGGTTTTGTTCAGCGCTCCCACTCATTGCAACATCCATTCCCTTTTCGGGATTTGCAGTTGTCGCTAATATGTACCCTAGGAACTCCAGCTGTTTATTGTTGCGTTGCTGTTTGTACCAAAGGATTCGGTTGTAGTCCTTAATGCTGTGAGAGCAGTTCAGCATGACCGTTGGTCCTGACTCGATGGCCACAACCATCTCAGGTGGAGTTTGGTGAACCTGGTCGCTAAGAGATGCACCTACGGAGAAATCAAGAACCAAATATCAAATTACCAAAAGTACACTTTTACAACTAGAGTAATTATGACCTGGACACTGGAACCAGTCAGTAATATTGAAATGTGATTGTTAACCCCAGGGAGATCGGTTTTAGTTTTGGGAGAAAATTCAGACATAATTGTATAATGTACAACAATAAAGACAATTCAGACAGAAAGTAAGGACAGTACCTGAGACATCATTTAATGTAATTAGTAGCGCGAGGAAGGTGATTGTCAACATGTCTGGTTGTGATAAGTCAACACTTGCTAGCTTGTGACGGCCGTCCTTTAAACACACCCATATTAAGTACATAACCTTTGCATCATTCTGATGGTAGTGGCTCCTATTCCATCTCACAACCATACTGGAACCCCCATGTGGGAGGAGCCATTTTGTGTAAATGTTTTGAAGAGAGGTGATGCCATCCAAATGTCCAACCGTACAACACTGGTGGTGAGATTTGTAGGGTGACTCAAACACAAAAGAACACCCCCTAGTTCTTGGTATGTTTTAATTGGCTCTGTCTTATTGTGTTTTGTGAGCTGTTCTTTTGGTTAGCAGTAGAGGACCAGTCATGGTGTCAGGGGGGGGGGGGGGGTTGAGCAGACAGAGTATTCATTTCACTGTGAAGAAATCCACCACATGATTGGTTGAAACATCGTCCTCCTCCCCTCTGCAGACTCACTCAACACGTCAGCAGGAAACAGATTGTTTTCCCTCTCTTGTGTTAACTCTGTGGGTTTTTGTAGCACCGTTCGTTGGTTCTTCATCACAGTGCATCCGGACCGCACAGTAATACTCCCCCGTGTCCTCCGGGCTCCTCAGCTTCGGCAGCTCCAGTCTGGACCACTTCGCTCCATACCCGTCCACAGTGAAGTGGCCTTTAAAGGAATCCTCGACGGTCAGGAGCGCGGAATAGACTGACGCGATGAGCTCCAGCCGGTTGCTTCCTTGCGAGCGCTGGTACCAGAGGATGATGTCGTAGCTTGGGATTTGATGCGTGCAGGACAGGTTTACTCCGCTGCTGTTCTGCTCTTCCAGCACGGCTGCTGGGGTCTGGACCACCTGGTGCTGTGGAGACGCAGCTATACGAGAAGATCCATGCAGTTATATCTCACACTGAAGAAGCTAGACTTCACAGACAACTGTATGATAATTTACAGAAGGCTAAGGCTAACCCAGTTGAAAATGTGTATTTTATATTCTTGCGTGCCTTCCCTAACAAATTAATCTAGACTAAAATACATCATTCGATTTTGAATTGATCTTATGTGATTTCAAACTCCAAGTCTATTTTCTCTCCCCTCCAACCCCCAGAAACACCTCACATATCAAGGGGTATTGCTTTGGCGAGGAATCACCAAAAGTCAGCAGAACGAAAAATACCTTTAATCCAGATGAGGTTCATAGTAATTATGTTGAATAGCAGAGTTCTCATGATGTCCTTCTGTCTGCGCTGGGCTGACTAGTGCTGCAGGTTCACTAACAGGAAATGCAAAGATCACAAGATGCTATCAGCTGGCATTGCACAGTTCTCAGGGCTCCAACCTCCATTTCTGCAGTCTACCTGTAGGCTTCCTTGAATTAAGAATCGGTTTATTGTTTGAATATGAAGTTCTAAATATGTTGTATTTTGGCAATATTAGCATCAGGTATCATGCCTAACCCGACCTCTTCTCTGATCTTCTCTGATTTTCATTCCTGAAGTCTGTGGTCCATGGACTGAAATCTGATCAAAGGCCTGCTAAGTTTTTTGGTTTGTTGAGCATGTTCATTATTTAAATAACATGCATATACTGTACCAACCTTGTTCTATGACTGGATTTTCTTATATTCCTCTTTTAGAGAAGCGACATTTCATTTGAAAGTGTTTGAAGTTTGCTGTCAAATTATGCTGGGGGAAATATGTTGTTTGTTTAACATTTACTCCATCTAGAGGAAAGTCGTGTCGTTTATATCACAAAGATGAGCTCACCATGTGGGTTTAGTCACTTGGCTCCAGATTGAAGAATTACCTAAAGTGAACCAAAGGTTGTGTTTTTGGCAATAAATGAAAGTGGAGATCCGGCTGATGCTAAAGCAGTATCTGCAGGTGCAGGGAGGTTAATCAGATGAATTATTAGAGAAGGAGTTATTGTACGGTGAAGCCCTATTATGCTGCATTGTGGAAACTAGCAGCACAGAAATACACAGCGCTCTTCTCCACGCTGATGTTCTGTAGCGTTAACCTGGCGGTTTGGTTTTGTTCAGCGCTCCCACTCATTGCAACATCCATTCCCTTTTCGGGATTTGCAGTTGTCGCTAATATGTACCCTAGGAACTCCAGCTGTTTATTGTTGCGTTGCTGTTTGTACCAAAGGATTCGGTTGTAGTCCTTAATGCTGTGAGAGCAGTTCAGCATGACCGTTGGTCCTGACTCGATGGCCACAACCATCTCAGGTGGAGTTTGGTGAACCTGGTCGCTAAGAGATGCACCTACGGAGAAATCAAGAACCAAATATCAAATTACCAAAAGTACACTTTTACAACTAGAGTAATTATGACCTGGACACTGGAACCAGTCAGTAATATTGAAATGTGATTGTTAACCCCAGGGAGATCGGTTTTAGTTTTGGGAGAAAATTCAGACATAATTGTATAATGTACAACAATAAAGACAATTCAGACAGAAAGTAAGGACAGTACCTGAGACATCATTTAATGTAATTAGTAGCGCGAGGAAGGTGATTGTCAACATGTCTGGTTGTGATAAGTCAACACTTGCTAGCTTGTGACGGCCGTCCTTTAAACACACCCATATTAAGTACATAACCTTTGCATCATTCTGATGGTAGTGGCTCCTATTCCATCTCACAACCATACTGGAACCCCCATGTGGGAGGAGCCATTTTGTGTAAATGTTTTGAAGAGAGGTGATGCCATCCAAATGTCCAACCGTACAACACTGGTGGTGAGATTTGTAGGGTGACTCAAACACAAAAGAACACCCCCTAGTTCTTGGTATGTTTTAATTGGCTCTGTCTTATTGTGTTTTGTGAGCTGTTCTTTTGGTTAGCAGTAGAGGACCAGTCATGGTGTCAGGGGGGGGGGGGGGGTTGAGCAGACAGAGTATTCATTTCACTGTGAAGAAATCCACCACATGATTGGTTGAAACATCGTCCTCCTCCCCTCTGCAGACTCACTCAACACGTCAGCAGGAAACAGATTGTTTTCCCTCTCTTGTGTTAACTCTGTGGGTTTTTGTAGCACCGTTCGTTGGTTCTTCATCACAGTGCATCCGGACCGCACAGTAATACTCCCCCGTGTCCTCCGGGCTCCTCAGCTTCGGCAGCTCCAGTCTGGACCACTTCGCTCCATACCCGTCCACAGTGAAGTGGCCTTTAAAGGAATCCTCGACGGTCAGGAGCGCAGAATAGACTGACGCGATGAGCTCCAGCCGGTTGCTTCCTTGCGAGCGCTGGTACCAGAGGATGGTTTCGTAGCTTGGGATTTGATGCGTGCAGGACAGGTTTACTCTGCTGCTGTTCTGCTCTTCCAGCACGGCTGCTGGGGTCTGGACCACCTGGAGCTGTGGAGACGCTGCTATACGAGAAGATCCATGCAGTTATACCTCACACTCAAGAAGCTAGACTTCACAGACAACCTTACATTTTTACCTGGAGTCTGGAACCAGTCTGTAATATTAAATGAGATTGCTAACCCTGCAAAGATCAGTTTTAGTTTTTGGAAGAAAATTATAAAACATAACATTGTAGAATATACAAAAATGAAGAGGGATCATCCAAAGTTAAGGACAGTAGCCCTACCTGAGACAACTGTTAACATAAATATTACCACAAGAAATGTGATTGCCGACATGTTTGCCTCGTTGTGATAAGTTATTGCTATCTAGCTTGGGCCATTCATCCTATAAACAAACCCCTATTGAGTACATTTCCTACATGTGATAACCCTTTTAACTTTCATTATATCGATGGCAGTGGCTCCTATTTCCATCTCAACCATACCGGAACCCCCATGTGGGCGGAGCCTTTATGTGTAAATGTTTAGAAAAGAGAAGGTAATGCCGTCAAAATGTCTAACCGTACATTTGTTGTATGACTCAGAACACAAAACAACTAAAGAACACCCCCTAGTGCTTGGTATTGGTATTGACCAATCATGTCGAAGGATAGTTCTGATGAGCCGACAGTGTACTGGGAAGAAATGCACCACATGATTGGTCGAAAACAATGATGAAAAGAAATCAACATCAATCATCATCGTTCTGCCTTTCATTCCTTTCATTCCAAACGGCTGCTGATAAGAGCCACATGATGTTGGGTTTTTGTTAAGAGGAGTGGTGGGTGTGTGTTGACGTGCTATGCTAGCAGCACAGTAATACAAGCCACTCGTCTGACGGTCTTTCAGAGAAACCAGAAGAGAGCTGTTCATGGCTGTATCTCCGCTGAGATCCCCAGAAATTGAGAAGTCCTTTTCAAAAGCACTTTCTACGTTAATGGTTTTAAAATTCACGTGTCCGATCAGACTGAGTTCTTTCTGTCCAGCAGACTGCTTGTACCACAGCATCACTCTGTAGTCTGTTTCCCCGTGCCTACAGACCAAACTTGCATGGTCCCCAGGTTTCCTGATGAGTTCTGAGGGTGTCTGATGGACTTCAATACCCAGAGAAACCCCTGGGGAAAGACAAGAAGAGACTTGCATTGTGAACCACTCTTCACTGACATACTCTAACACGAAATATTGTACAGAGTTTATACCCATAATGCAAAATGACATTAAATATCTTATTATATATTTCCCTTCATTTGATAATTATCAGCTATGATAATTGTTAACGATATTTCCTAATGGATTATTCAATCGATTCTAGCTATTACCTGTGAAGTAAAGTATACACAGGAGTCTCATTTCAACGGATTCTGGCCTCAGCGGTCCAGTCGACGCTAAGGTATTGCAATGCAAACCAATTGTGCAATTGTGTATGAAGCCAATAGTTGTGTGAGGCTGAGCAGGAAGTTATGTCACCAGACACTGATAGGCTGGTGTACCCATGTGTCAGTAGAGATAAAGGAGGGAATTGGCACAAAAATTATTCACAAAATAATTTACAGCAAATATACCAATAACAAAAAACACCCCATAGGTCTACGATAAATACGTTATCGGCAGTAGTTTGATCAGTACGATCTTGATTTGAATATAAATGTAATGTCATGATGTTTATATTACACAAATAACCTAACCGTGTTGGTTTATTAACTTTGCTACAGACTGAAAAATTTCCCATAGTGAACCAAAGGTTGTGGTTTTGGCATTGAAGGGAAGATCTGGCTGATGCTAAAGCAGTATGTGCAGGTGCAGGGAGGTTAATCAGATAAATTATTAGACGAGGAGTTATTGTACGGTGAACCCCTAATACGCTGCATTGTGGAAGCTAGCAGCGCAGAAATACACAGCACTGCTCTCCACGCTGAGGTTTGGTATTGTTAACGTGCCGGTTTGGTCTTCATATGCACTCCCACTCAGTACAATATCGATTCCCTTTTCGGGATTTCCTTGCGTTGTGAATAAACTTCCCAGTAACTTCAGCTGTTTATCATTGCGTTGCTGTTTGAACCAGAAGATTCGTTCGTAGTCCTTAATGCTGTGGGAGCAGTTCAGCATGACTGTTGCTTCTGACTCAATGGCCACAACCATCTCAGGCGGAGTTTGGTGAACCCGGTGGCTAATGGATGCACCTAGGGAGAAGATAAGAACCCATGATCAAATTATCGTAGAAACAGTTTTCCAACTGGATAATTTTTTACCTAGTAAGTAATATTAAATGAGATTGCTAACTCCACAAAGATCGGTTTCAATTTCGGAAGAAAATTCAAAACCATAACATTGTAGAATGTGCAACAATGAAGAAAGATCATCAAATAGTAACCATAGTAAAGGATAGTAGCCCTACCTGACACAACTGTAAACGTAAAAATTAGTGCAAGCGATGTGATTGCCGACATATTTGTCTCACTGTGGTCAGTCAATGCTTGCTAGCTTGGGACTCTCATCTTATAAACAAAGCCCTATTAAGTACATTTCCTAGATGCAATAACCATTCAACTTGCATCGTTTTGATGGCAGTGGCTCCTTTTTCCATCTTACAACCATATCGGAACCCCCATGTAGGAGGAGCCATTTTATGTAAATGGTTAGAAGAGTGGCGGTGATGCCATCAAAACTTCTAACTGTACAGCACTGCTGGGGGTGACATTTATTCGGACTCAAACACATATTATGTATTAGCTTTTCTTATTGTGTTTAGTGAGCTTTTTGAATGGTTTGCAGCTCAGGACCTATCATTGGTTAGGAGAGTTTTGATGAAGAAATACAAAAAATACAGCACAAGATTGGTCGAAAACAATGGCGAATAAAAAATCAACAATCAAACGCAGGTGGCTGTGGTACAACTTAGTTGAGCTTTTCATTCCAAACCACCACTGATAAGAACCACACAATGGTGTGTTTTTGTGGAGAATAGAGGTGGGTGTGTGTTGACGTGCTAATCTAGCAGCACAGTAATACAAGCCACTTGCATCACGGCCTTTCAGAGGAACCAGAAGAGAGCTTTTCATGACTGTCTCCCCACTGAGATCCCCCGACAGTGTCATGTCAATAAATGCACTTTCTACGTTCAAGGTTTTGTAATTCATGTGTCCGATCAGACGGAGGTCTCGCTGTCCAACAGACTGCTGGTACCACAGCATCACTCCGTAGTCCCTTTCCCCGTGCATACAAAACAACTCTGCACTGTCCCCAGGTTTCCTAATGAGTTCTGAGGGCGTCTGATGGACTTGAATACCCAGAGACACACCTGTGAGGTAAAATATACAAAAAAGTCTCATTATTTCAACTGATTCTGGCCTTAGTGGTCCAACAGTAGACTATAAGGTATTGCAAACCATCCGGTGACACTAATGAAGCCAATAGTTGTGCAAGGTGGAGCAGGAAGTGATGTCACAAGACACTGATAGGCTGGTATACCCATGTGTTGGTAGAGATACAGGAGGGAATTGGCACATTGCTCTCCTGGGTCACAAACTGATTGTAATAAAATATACCAATAACAGTGTGAATGAAGCTAAAATAAAGAAAACAACAGGAGTGCTGTTTGGAATTACGTTGGCTTCAAGGCATCTGAAAGAACAAAATGCAGACCTCTTTAAAGAATTTGAGATGTTGCTGAAAGCCCCCCATTCAACATCACTGAAGCATTAGCGGGTCAAGGGTAAAGCCCCTTCCCCCCATGGCAAAGACGTTTTGACATATTTATACGTAAGCAAAATCATGAGACACCGCCCCCAATTCTCAACTTTTATATTATCAACGAAACCACCAAAAGATTCCAACCCAAAGCAAAATAATATGTTTTTGCTGTGCACATAACTGTGCACAGCAGAAACATATTATTTTGCTTTGTAATATGCAATCTTTTCATGCAATTTGACTACATTATACACCTGAGCCTGCACCAATTTCAACAGTCCAAACAATATCACTCACATATCACACTTCACACAAAAATAACATCTTACCTTTGTTGTTTTTATCCTCAAAGTTTTGTTTGATTGCATAAAACCACCATTAACAGATAATCTGGGGCCTATTTTGCAACTAAACATGGTGTTTTCAAGGGCAAAGAGGGTATCTGAGGATATAGGTAAATTGCCTTCAATCAGAAAAGATGTAATTCACCGTCATCTGGTGGCCAAATGGTGTAATTGTGATTGGTTGGCTTGGTGTCATTCAATTATATTTGCTCTGACCTTTCCATTGAGGTGTTCAAATTGTACAATGGGTCCTCAAGATATCTATCTCATGAAAGTTGTATTTGTATGAGTTTTGCATTGGAATTATTGAGACTGTGCCTGATCTCTACCTAAACCTCTATCTTTGCTCTTCATTATTAGCATCAAATATTGACCCAGGTACATCAGATGTAATGCTATGGCCGTATACTATACTCTGTTTGTTTTGCGTCTCCGAAAGAATCTCAGAAATAGGCCTAGTAATGAAAAGGTTATGGCTAAAGGCAAAAATTGTATGACCTCAATGTTGAGTAGAGCTTTCCCTGTGGTATCAAAATTATATATTATATCCTTATCTTTCAAGGTATTGTAGAAAATCCAGTACTGTGACACCATCACAAACACAAAATATGCAAAATGTTTTTTCAAGCAGAAGGTGGTCACTAAAATTGTGAATAACGTGTCGTGTCATGTTGTTTATATTACACAGATGACCTAACCATGTGGGTTTAGCCACTTTGCTCTAGAATGGAAAGTGTCCTAGTGAACCAAAGGTTGTGTTTTTTGGCACAAAATGAAGGGGAAGATCAAGCTGATGCTGAGATGAGGTTGATGCAGGTGCAGGGAGGTTAATCTGATGAGTTATTAGACGAGGAGTTATTGTACGGCGAACCCCTAATACGCTGCATTGTGTATACTAGCAGCACAGAAATACACAGCGCTGCTCTCCAAGCTGATGGTCTGTATCGTTAAACTGGCAGTTTGGTGTTGTTCAGCACTCCCGCTCATTGCAACATCTATTCCCTTTTCGAGATTTACATTAGTCACGTATAGGTACCCTAGTAACTCCAGCTGTTTATTCTTGCGTTGTTGCTTGTACCAGAAGATTTGGTTGTAGTCCTTAATGCTGTGGGAGCAATTTAGTGTGACCGTTGCTGACACGATGGCCACAACCATCTCAGGTGGAGTTTGGTGAACCTGGTCGTTAAGAGATGCACCTACGGAGAAAATAAGAACAAAAGAGGCTAAATTTAAACTTGGAGACTGGAACCGTCAGTAGTATTCAGATATAGAAGATCGACTTTAGTCATGGAAAACTATTCACAAATGTAACATAGTATAATGTCCAACAATGAAGCCTAGACATTCAAGGAAAGTACCTGAGACGACCATAAATGTAATTATTAGAGCGAGGAATGTGATTGTCCACATATTTGTCTCGTTGTGATCAGTTGATGCTAGCTAGCTCAGTAGAGTCATCCTAAAAACACACCTCTATTGAGTACATTTTCTACGTGAGATGACCTATCAACATATCTTTCTTTGTATCTAGTGTCTCTTATTTCAATCTCACAATCATCAGAACCACAAATGTGGGAGGAGCCAATTTTGGTGGTCACATTTTTTGTTAAAGGGGAAATGAACCCAAAAACAACACTATGCTCCAACACTATATTTCATCACATGAATATAGTTGATTTTGCTGCCATCAAATGTACTAACTCCGTATAAAAAAGAAAAGAATTTAACTGCTACAGTTCCGGTGATTTGACGTGTCATCAAATCACCGGAATAAAAATGCATGACTACAAGTTATGAACGTTCTGAATGTTCTGAATGGGGGGCTGGTCTTGAGCGAGATGATTGACAGTATCATTCTTTGGTTGACAGCGGCAGCTACTAAGTATAACGTTAGTAGAACTGCTGCTGCTAACCAGAGAAGGTGAACCTCGCGAAAATAATGGACGATACCGACCGCGATTCTTTGGTTGCTGAGGAGCTTAATGCTGACCCATTTGAAGGCTATTTATTTGAACCTGACGGAGGGAACAGCAACAGCAGGCAGCTCCGGATGGTGACGCCAGCGTTGGACTGACCGTCCTCATTCAGAACGTTCATAACTTGTAGTCGTGCGTTTTTATTCCGGTGATTTGATGACGCGTCAAATCACCGGAACTGTAGCAGTTAAATTATTTTCTTTTATATATCGAGTTAGTACATTTGATGGCAGCACAATCAACTATATTCATGTGGTGAAATATAGTGTTTGAGCATAGTGTTGTTTTTGGGTTAATTTCCCCTTTAACTTTAGTTAAAATTTTACTGAATAACTTTCACTTGTATTAATATTAGTAATCTGACCAGGAGGATCTATACTTTGACTGAAGTAAGGGAGTTGTGTACTGGTCTACATGTCTCACATGTCCACCACTGCACACTGAACATTTACGTTATATATAATGTTTACATTACTACAACTCTCTTGACTTCACTCAAAATGGTGGAGTAATGCCAACAAAAAATCCCATGATGCATCCTGATGTACAAGCCCTCTTAGCATTTATTTGAATGGATTAATTCAGGAATTAATGCCAAGAGAGACAGGACATATGCTAAATATCTTCCCACGGCTAGATATAATTGCAATGTGGCCAGGGGATTCACAACTGTTCTGAACACACATCCTCATGTTACCCTGACGCCAACCGTCATAAGAATGGGCCGGCCGTTCAGCCTCCACACACGCTCAAGCAGAGACCGCTAATGGAAGCTGAACTTTCTGAACTTGGTAATACTCTTTGCAGTCTATCTAAACCTCTTTGCTTGAGCATTGGTGTACTTGGAAAATGTAAGTACAGTCTAACAGCACTTTATATTCAACTAAAATGCTGTGTTATCTATTAATATTACATAAAAGTGTGAAAAAAAATGAAAAATCTTTAAAGAGATATATATAATGTATGTTGAAATTATTACATGACAATCAGCTCTAATAGCAACATTACGTCAAACATAACATGCCAGTATTGAAATAGAACAATTAGCTTAGTTATTTTATTGCGTAGATTTTCCTGCCAAATGACTCATACGGTAGGTTTAGTGATAAAAAAAGATGATAACCTACGATAAATGATGGGGTCATGTTTTGAGTTAAATGATAACATGCCATTGAGTCATGTTTGAGCAGTGAATATCGGCCCAGGTCACAGAGGCGGCAGAAGGAGGCCTTCAGGTAGGATTGAACCCGGTACTATTGAGGCTCTAGTCAGTAGCCTCTAGAACATTTTGCGCGGAACTGTACACTGAGCTGTTAAATGACCTTCAAACTTCATGTTGTTATTCCCCATCATCCACAGGGAATAAAGGTATTCTGTACTTCAAGCTGAAGGACAGTAGGAGATGCTGGAGAAGAGGACAAGTTGGCTGTTGTGAATCGAGTACGAACAAGGTAACTCTCCTCCAAACGTGGCTGTTGATCCCTGCTCCTCTGCACCAATCACCCAGGCAGACAGACGTAGCGGGCCGCTTGAGAGCAGAGCAGGTCAAAGACAAAGACGGACGAAGAGGAGGGAAAATGTCTCCGTAACCCCTATGAATTGAAAGCACCGTGGTAAATAATTACTTGGCGACCACTACCTACGTGTGTGATGGCTGGGGATTTCAGTGTCCTAATGCAATGCCATTGAAGGTGGGGGGGTGGTGGTCATGAAGCAGACAAAATACAATCTACAAGATGTGAGATGACTAGCAGCCCCTCCCATGTCTCCAGTGCTACGACCACTAATATCCGTTAAGCTACTCCCCGGGGGATTCCTGGCACCCGGTGAAGTCGTTCCATTTTACAGCTAACCCTTGTTCTATTATAACTACACCTAGAGTTAATTAGCTAATAGAGCATTTGGGCAAGCTGGTGATTTAATTTCAACCACCTCAACAGTGGATATTGACAAATGCCCTGTCTCTACGACGAGACAAAGGAAAGACTGGCTTTGAATTATGGCACACAAATGGGTGGATCGGGGCCTGGATTGCCATCATCTGTAATGTTGGTGTTGAATGATCAGAAATGTGAGTCTTGTGTAGCCATGTGGCGGTTCTTAAGCTGTATTGGTTCTTCAATGACACAAGGCCATGCATGGAACATTTGAAGCCAATAGTGGGGCCAGGGTAATCAGCTTTATGTGGTGATACTATGGTGATACTGAAGGTAATTGTCATGAAATGAAAATATGGACTCATGTTTTTATAAATTAGAGTAACATATTTGTATCATATCTCAGACACACCACAATTCTGTCAAGAGATTTACCTCACTAACGTTAATGTATACAGGATTTAAGGTATTTCTGTATACAAATATATATATAATTCAGCTAGGGAATTAGCTTTGTGTGATAATCTGAATGTTATATGTTATATATATGTTATAACATTGTAAACCTTTTGTATGGTATCTGTCATCGCGATCGATGCATAATAAGTAAATAAAAACGTGTTTTGCGTTTTTCATGATCCTGTTGCGTGTGGATTTCAGTCATTTATATGTATATTATTTATACGTATATATATCCATGTATCCAGACACAAACGGTGGTGGGGAGTCAAACAGAGGTACGTCAACGTTACAAAATACAAAGCCAACGGTTTCCTATGGTTACGTATTCTATCTTTGCATATGGTTGGATGTAACATCAACTGCTTACGATCTACAAGATCCATAAACCATGACCAACTATATTCTGTGTTTGTGGTTGGTGTAAGGAAATTTCACCAAGGCGTGTTATGCTGTGCCTTCGTTTTTGCTATCAATGTATTATGAGTTCATTGTTTATGATCAATACATTTTATTGATCTCACATTGTACAGTTACCAAACAGTATGACTCATCCAACTCCTGGCAAGAGACCTAAAAGCCTGTTCAAGTCCTTTCTACTGAGCACCGTTCATTGGCACCGTCCAGTGACGCACCTTCGGATTGGTGAGGACCACTGAATTATTAGAATATCACCCTTCACTGTTTTCCTCTGTATTCTGAAGCCTGGAATTGAAGACCTTTCCATGGCAGAAATATAATCACAGGTCCTAGATGAAAGGTGACTGTTAACTGTATTATTTAGGGTTTGTTATAAGGGAATAAAGTGTTGGTTGTTTTAAATTAACAATAGGCTATACACCAAAATCCTTAAGCAACCAACAGACAGGGAAGGTATTCGTTTTGATGAGTACTATAAAACCATCACACTGTAATAGCAAAAGTTTGATATGCTACTGTTCTGTCAGATTGAATTGGTATGGTCCTTGTCTATATTTCTCTTTTGTTAGTAAATGATGGTTATTCCAACTCATCTGAACACAATGTATTTGACCTCACAGGGGCCAGCTCTACGCTACAAAAGACAAGAGCTGAACCTCTAGTAGAGCTCACAGGAGCTGGCCCCTGCGAGGCCCACTGCCGTGTTCCATTTAGCCCTAGTGTTCCAAAACCAACTGAATGAGCTGCACTTTTATAAATATTTTTCATTTAAGTAATTTAATTTAATTTAAGCATTTAATTTATTTCCGTAAATATAAAGAAATGTCTTGTACTCTGGATGAAACATTATTTCTATTTAAGCACTTGTAATTGTACTATTATTTGATAAGATAAGATATAACAAGTTTTACAACAACAATAATTTTAAAATGTACAAATTAATTACTAACCATTCACTTCTATAAAAAGATTTTCTAAAGAAGATGAGGAGTGATGCTAACAGTGTTGCTAATAGTAATCATAACAGTGCTGCCATGAACCCAGCGTGCTTGCCACTTGGGTGAGGGTATTGGTCACATATCCTGCTCACTATCCAGCTCTCTGCTGCTTTCCACCTGCTGATGCCGTCCCTCTTCCTCTACCCACGGTCTTCCTCTCGCCGCACCGCCTGCTCTTCCTGTCCCTTTCCTTTTTCCCCTGGCCGGCCCTCTTGATTTTACCCGTGAACAGTTGACATTGATACATCCAGTGAGGAGCTCTCGGTCTTCCTGCGACATACAGTATTCACACGTCCACAGAGGCGCTTAGAAAACCATGATAGAGTGAGGGCATGATCAGCTGACAATATTCATGAGGCTACATTGAAAGCGCTGTCATGTGTTTGGGCTAGTACTTTTGCTTATTACTGTAAAGTGTATAAATCATGTAGCAATATATTTGTTGCATTCAATATTTTTAATTGTAAGTGTTGCATGCTTTGTGAGTCACTATACATGCTATTAGTTCAAATGTGTTCGTGCTTATGCATCCAACAAAGGTTTGGTTTGAGGTCATGAATGTGGCAATGACTTCAAATGCAAGATACTTAAGCATAATTAGCACATCAGCCTGTTGTACCAGCTGTGAGTAAAAACGTAGCGTAACGCTTTCCAACACAGCCATAACTGTTACAGTAGTCACATACCTTATTTAGTAATGACATTTAATTATCAATCTAGCTTGCTACATGTGCCGTAGCACATGGTACGATATAACGTTATAACAACGTTCTTCTCGCTGAAAAGGTTGTTTTCAGTACGATTGTTTTGACCACGGACAACAGTTCAGCCTCAGTAAGCATCACCACACGACTTAATTCTCAATATAACGTTATCTACAGATGTTTGCGTCATAGCCTCATCTAAACTAAGAAGGTTCACGCTACTTTGACAAACGTTAGTTGCGGATACTTCATTGCAATGACATAACATAAACGTAAAATGAATAAAACATAGATATTCATGATGAGGCTCTGTCAATGATGTTTTGAACAAGAACGCAAGGGAGCATTGTTTGTATGAATGACGATGTTGGCGTCTAGTGAAACACACTCGTCTCAAGCACCGAGGTATACAATAAAGGAAATGATGTGAAGGAAATGTACGATCAGATAAAGGTTTAGAGGAAGACGATTTAGACTTTCAGTGAGGGACGGTTTAAAGAAACTGGTTGATGGCACTGCAGAACTTTCTGTGTAACCACACGTTAGGGGATGTTTTAGACCAACAACATCGAACGATGAGGAAACAATCCAAGTAGGTTTCTCTAGGAAATAGACATCGCTAGCTTTATACTGTAATGTCTTTAAACCCCCTATAATATAAGAATGGAACAACCACGTTATTAACATGTGGTCATGTTATTAAGATTTGGTTAAGTTATTAACAATTGGGTAGTCATTTCTAAGACGTTATTTGTGCTAATGGCCTTCCATAGCAGAGTCGCCTCAGCTCAATTTCCACCAAAAATGTTGGTGAAGAGAGCGACTCCCATGAGCCAACGCTACTACACAATGTCATGTAAAACAAACAAGCAAACATGTAGAAAAATACATAATATGCCTTTAACTAGTGTTATAGCCTTAATTATTAAGATATGCTTTTAAAATGATAAGAAGTATGACGTTTGAAACAAGGATAATGATAGTTTTAGTCTGAAACCATACTTCAGATTTTCATATACTTATTGATCCTCAGATATATAATCGAGATGATTAGGTGTTTGAAGCAAGAATGCAATCAATAAATTAAGGCATTCTAAAAGGCGGGGGAAGTGTGTTGCTCCGTTGGGGATTATCCCCAGCCTCAATTTGGGGTTTGGGGCGTGTGTCTGGCCGAGTCATATTGGACTCGGGGGCTGGGTGGGGCTGCACACCTGTTTCACCTGGATTCATCTATTTTCAGTCGAGAGATCTCCTGCATGGTAACATGGAGCACCAAGCCATGTATCATGGACCCTACTACAATAATACGATATAAATCTAGGCATGCAGGAAGTGATGTAATTAGCAGGTGACCTAGGGGTCAAGGACACCTGGTAGTGAGCCAGAGACCTGGGGTCTCTTTGATATGAGAGAGCGCGGCCCCAAGGACATACAATAATACATTTAGAGGCTCTACCCCTACAGGAAGTGATTTGCAAAGCGTCATAATTATGCACATTTAAACACATTTGACTGCAACTGTAATAAACAAATCCAAAGTCCTTCAAATGAGATAGGAACTTGGAACTTTATTACTAGCCAGGGTCAGAAAGGGCCAAATTTCCGGCCCTAGAACAAGTTTGTCAAGTCTCAGGCTGGTAGGATGTGTCTATCTCCAAAACAGCCTCTTACACATTCTAGCACAGATCTGAGTCGATCTCGCGGGCCACACTTCTGGCTCTGTAGCCATGTCGGAAGGGCCGAAATGGGGCGTGACCTCCAGCCGTAGAATACATAGGCATTAAACAGTGTTGGTTTCAAGTTCCCTGTCCCAGATGTGATGCAGATAGAAGCTTCCTCATTAAGGCGTGGTTAGACAGCTGGTCTGTGTTGTTTTGTGAAAGGGGTTAAAAGGGACACGGACACGCCCCTTATGAGATAAAATAAGATCCTGTGCCTCCTGTACTCATAACCTTTTTCCATTATGAGATATGTGTGTTGGACCGGTGCGGCGTCGGTCTGGGAAGAACTTCAGCTCCAAACATCAGAGTGTGCCGCAGGCCGGACGAGAGCGGGTCACAAGAGGCAGGGCTTCTGAGGCTTTGTGAGTGACTTCACTCTACTGTGACTGGTGCTAGTCCTGGAGGCCCTCCTTCATATACCTCCTTCATATATGAGCTGGAGACCCAGGGTCTCCAGCTCACTCCCTAGTGCATTAACCCCTACTAATTACATTACTTCCTGTAAGACTAGATTTATCGTACATAATTTACTGTTAGTAAACCGTAATGCCCTGATTCATATACAAGAGACCAGATGTCTCTTACGTCATTCTGTACCCCCATAAATCGTGTGTTGCCATAAAAAAGAGTAGTCTTTGAAAATCTCTTATCTTCCATTTACGTTCGTGATGTATTAACCCTTCAAAAATCTTTATAGCGATATTCAGTTGTCATGATTATCTTCTGGGTTACCCCACAACAACATGTTGGCCTAGTCCGTCCCAAAGAAGATGGCTTAATATGTAATCCGAGGGTCACAAACCAACGGGTAACTTTGATATTATCTTTGTCATTTCACAGAACCCAAGCCTCTATAAATCCCACCAGGTGAGTCCCATACATACCTGCATATAGGCCAGGCTTTCTTTAACATTGTCTTGGGTGGACCACATCTTCAGCATACATACATACATACTGTGACAGTTTGACCACTGTCCCTGCCTGTTTAACTGCCTATCATGGCTCTGTACTGCAGACTAAAAGAGTCAGGGTGGGGCTGAGGGCTTTAAATATGGCGTCAGGAAACACCTGCTGCCAATTTGGGCCAATTTGGGCCAAACCATTTTCCCTTGTGTCAAAGGAGGACACTGGACATTAACATTGGACATTAATGAGCGACAAGCCTAAATGCACTAGTGAAAATCACTTATCTACAAGATGAAATGAACTTTAACATGCATGCTGTATTTTTGATTTGTTTATTCATGGTTGATTTGCAGAATGCCACAGTATTATAATCCCCCTGTTGATTGGGCGTGTCTAGTGGGAGGGGCCATGGGGTATAAAAGGGGTGAGCTGATGTCCTTCTGACAGTCTGCTGTTGCCAGGAGAGGTTGTTGGTGTTGAGCAGTGTGCTCAGCTCTCCATGATATGCTAAATATCTACTGAGGTGATTGTTCTATTATGTTGTAAATTATGGTTAAATGCATTCACTAAATTAGTTTAATTTGCATTTATTTTGCCATTGCATTTTTGTTATTGACAATAATTATTTGAAGTACCAGTATTTGATTTTGAATATGCTTGATTTATTATAGAGAATATTTGATTGATTATTTGAATTTATTTTACTATTTTCTGATATTTGGGTTTTGGCCTCCTCTGTACATCTTGCATTTATCTGACACTTTGGGGGGAATAAATGTTGTTAAAAACCGATTTGCAACTGTGTGCCTTGCCATCTGTGTGTGTGTACAATATTCATCAATAATAAACCAAGTGGTAACTAAGGAACTTGATATGTCATTAAATAAAGAATGCGTGGAATAGCCAGGAAATAAAGAAATGATCACAGCAGCAAGGAATGAGATAAGGGAAGCTAAAGTAATGTGTAAGTAGAGGTGGAGCACTAGTGGAGTAGTGCTGATCTGGGGACAGCCTGGAGGTGAAGTCCTCAGTCACTGTGAGAGGGAGTCTGTGACAGTGACAGAAACCTTTTAAAATCCGGGGACTAAAAGATGCCCATCTCCCAAATATTTATACTTTGAAAAACGTGACTTTTCTGGAAATATCTCTCTCCATGGAGTCTCTCTCTTCTGACTGTGATACTGTTATCAGGCAGGAATGTGTTAGAGATCTTTTGAAACGGGTGAACATCCAGAAGGCCCCTGGTCGAGATCCGATCTATAATATCACAATGTGATATTATACGGACCAGCTGAGCGGTGTCCTTCACCATATTTTCACTTGACTGTAACCGGATCCCTACCATCTTGAAATCTTTGCCTGAGATGCCTGTTCCAAAGTACACCAATCCCATGCTATTTAATAATTGTGCTTCATCGAATCTGCAATAAATGATCAATGCATTTCATTGTAGATTCCTTGACTGGGCTCTCGTCCCTGCTGACGCCGACTGAATGACCTGCTCTTCGTGGGTGGTGTGAGCGGGAGTGCTTTGTGAACGTCGATGGTGAGATGAGACATGCCTTCAGGACGATCCTATTAACAAAGAAAGAGCTACGTTCCAGCCAGCCTTTTTTAATTTGTAGAATATATCAGTTCACAAGATGTGATTTCATTGATAACATTATTTCATCGGTCATCATTCACTACGTATATGTCAGGGTAATTTCAGGCTACCAGCTATGGGAAATGTTTTATTGCAACTTTAAACTTTACTAAAGGTATATTGTATTTCTGTATTTGCGTCATCTTTTTTATTTCAGTGTCATTTTTCATTGTTTCCATCGGATTTCCTTCCCATTACTGTCTCACCTTGAGTCGGAAGTTCAAACTCATGTCCTTCGCTCACTATCACAAAGGAAGTGGGTTTGCATCAAACTCAATGAGGAAAACGTTCAATTGTGACTGTTCGTGACGCATCCTGTCACAACTCTGTCAATATCATTGACCTCTCGTATTGACAGCCATGTTTTATTCATGTGCAGTGCATCGGAAAAGAACATTGTATAGAAACAAATAGCAGGAGAACTGGGCACTCTCTACTCTCCCTCTACTCCTTTATTAGTTTCCCTGGTGCTTTTCATTAAGTGTCAATTCACAGCAGCTCAGGTGAAGTGGAAGGGAGTCTGTATATACCGCCATGACAGCTTAGCTCCGGGATTGGAGGCTGTCCATGTCTGCTGCATCGATGCACTACCAGAAGAAAAGGAGGAAAAAATAGTAGTTTTAAATAGTTTCAAAATGAAAACAAAAGGAAGTTAATTCGGTTTTAGGATGGCAATTAGCACCTTTCAAATAGTTGACTCCCAAATTAGAGCTCTTCTATGGTGTGGTGTTTCTGAGACATCGTAAGAAGTCCTTCTTGTAACATAACAGCATCACTTCATCATGCCATGACCAATAAAGAATATGAAAAAAATATTTTGATACAAATTTCTTATTAAGCGACCAACTTGTAGGCCTGAGCTATGGAAAGTGATCATTTACGTTTCCAGTCTCCCGCTCCTATCCCCATGACGACCGCATTGCCATCAACATCAGCCGAAGTGTCACGCCGCAATAGTAATAAAGTTCAAGTTGTGGAGCGCTACTTCCCGCCGCTCCACGACACGTGTCTACAGGAGGTCCCTGGGCCCCCATCTGTGACTCCTCACGCTGTTGAATCTAATAACCAAATGATGGCTTCTGCTGGTGTTGCCGTAAGGTTATGGCTGTGAGTGATAATCTCCAGCAATGAGCATTACAACCTAAGTCCTCCCAAGAACCAGTCCAGCAGAGCCTATAAAGGCCACCCTGCAACACCCCCGCCCCCCAACTCTCAGATCAGCCAATCAGGATATATCCGTGGACATTAGCTCCCAGAAAGCCAAATGGTGCAATTGAACTCTGACCTGCTTTCAGTGGAGAATAAATTGATACTGAATTATTCTCCCCCTAGTTAGTTTCCATGCAGCAGCGTCCAGAATAGCCGCCCAGCTCTAATTTCCTTTGACAGATCGTTACAGAGCGCCCTGCACTCACGTGTTAATCACGTCCACTTGTTAGAAACACGGACCGCTAACACGCCCTGCTACAGCAACACACCGTGAAATAAGAAACGCTTTACTGGGAAGAAACAACTGAGCTGAACCAAGCCAAGGCACCTGATATATCATTATGAGAACCAAGCCAAGGCCCTGATATATCATTATGAGAACCAAGCCAAGGCCCTGATACGTCATTATGAGAACCAAACCAAGGCCCTGATTTATCATTATGAGAACCAAGCCAAGGCCCTGATACGTCATTATGAGAACCAAGCCAAGGCCCTGATATATCATTATGAGAACCAAGCCAAGGCCCTGATATATCATTATGAGAACCAAGCCAAGGCCCTGATGTCATTATGAGAACCAAGCCAAGGCCCTGATGTCATTATGAGAACCAAGCCAAGGCCCTGATATATCATTATGAGGACCAAGCCAAGGCCCTGATATATCATTATGAGGACCAAGCCAGGCCCTGATATGGCCCTTATAAGAAGCGGTTATATTTACAGGTAACCTTTAGAGAGAAATAATGATAACAACCCTATTGTTTACACCAATAATGTTAGTACTACCACTGCTATGATAATTACTACTACTACTACTACTACTTCTACTGTATACCCTATATGGATGTCATCTTTTATGTTCAATTCCAATGAAAGATTACAGACCAGATCTACCTACATGTGAGTGTGGTTGTGTGTAAGTGCACATGAATAAGGCACACATTGCTTGCATTGTTTGTTCTGCGAGAGCCATGCATCCAGACTGCCTACACACGTGTCTGTGTGAGCTGTCTGGTTGCATGGCTCTCGCAGAACAAACAGCAATGTATTAGTAAATTAGCACTGGTCAGATGCAGCGTCACAAGGAGCATGGAGCTGATTTCTGTGCGAGACAGCAGTAATAAGCCCTCCAAATAGCGACAGCAGATTAAGCACCACAGCTGACGGATGCCTGCCACCGGCTCGCCAACGCTCCCCATAAGGAAATGTCAATGTATGGTTAACAGAATTAGCATGCACCGCAAGCACTCACAAATGATATATCGCTCCTGCCATTGGTCGGGCTCTCCAAGCAGCACCCTGCGTTATGTGGCCAGTGTGTGTGAGATTGAAAATCATTACTTGATTGCATTTGTGAATGCCGGAACTCAGCGTCACATTTTAAACATACTCATAAGGAATAGCCTTTTGTTGTGTATTTAGGTATTGATGCTGGTGGAGAAGTATCAACTCCTGGGGAGATTAAAAATGATCAAACAAATAGCAACTAATAATTACAGCAATAAAAAAATGCAATAAAAGCCTCATTGGGGTCTCTTTATATCCTCTCAATATAGCAGTTATTACATTT
Organism: Trisopterus esmarkii; assembly: GCA_027123545.1. Taxonomy (NCBI): domain Eukaryota; kingdom Metazoa; phylum Chordata; class Actinopteri; order Gadiformes; family Gadidae; genus Trisopterus; species Trisopterus esmarkii. The sequence continues at coordinate 14,596,464 of JAOPJL010000132.1, read as the reverse complement.
TTTTTTTTGACTGAGACAACATCATTATATTTTAGTTGTGTCCGTCTTAGGTATTCTGCGAATAGCATTGATCTGAAGTGGTTCCTATACTCTTATTTTGTAGAATGCTTACTTACATAAGGCCCACCCCCTTAACTCATAAACAACAGGCTACTATACAGTTCGGTGATCTGATTGGATGTTGAATGGGTGAATGAATATTTTGACCGTTCCCCACATTATTTCCCTACAGTTTCCCCTCTGTAGGTCTTTGACATGCAGGACACGACTTTGTTTTCCCATTGTATAAATTCTGGTTGGGCAACAAACCATACACTATTGGCCGATTCTGCCTTTCAGAGGCCATGGTTATTGGACTCAATTTAAAACTTTAAGTGCAGTAAATTTATATATGACTAAAACCTAGTCGCTCTTCAGCTTAGTGGTTCAGATGGAGATAAGCGGACACAGTCCTGTTTAAGGGGCAGTTCACTACATGATCTTCTCGTCTACGTCCGTTGTATCACTGTTACTGATACCAGACTGTCGGGTAAAATCTGATGTTTTTGCCAGTCTCCAAAATAACTCGGGAGGATTTCAGGGACGCAGAAGTGCCTTTCAGCCTGCTCTTCAACGCAGCGGTGAAGTGCACCAGAGGTGTGTGGATGTGTGGAGCTCTGTCCAGGCAGCGGTGGATGTTGATGGCACATGCGAGAGAGGGCTATGCTTCCCGGACACTTCAATGTAACGCAATGGTGCGTGCGGATATGTGGAGCTCCATCCTAGCAGTTTTTGATGTTTGTGTCCTGCAGTGGGATATGCTCCCTGGACTCTTGGTTTCATAAAGCCAGGGAGTGTGGCACATTTCATTAATAACATAGCTCATTATAACGCTGTGTACCTTCATACACAATGAAGGTACTAAAAAAGTTGAATAATTGAGTCATAGCATGTGTTGCCAGATTTGCAATTTCCAGCCCAGCTACAGTCTAAAAACAGGAGAAAACTGATGAAGCATACTTTTGCACCGGTAAATATGCGAATACACACCTGAATGCAACCTAATTATTAACTATGACGGTATACATTTCTCATCTATCTCTCTCACACACACGCACACCTCACCGGTCCGTAAAGAACATGTTTTTCTCACATCGATGAGCTGACATTAATACCCAACACAACATAGGCATGTAAAGGGCCATAATAATCACATGATGCAACTTAATTAAGGTAATAACCATAACGTTAGGTGGTGACAAGGAACTTTGCTCTCGCACACACACACACACACCGTGTACAGGGACACAGCCACAGAAAATGTATGGTTGGTATATGAGCTGAAATAAAACCACCCCTTAAAAATAGTCATGCATAAAATGACCTCACATTAAAGTAAAACTTCAACTTGAAATCATCTTTTAAGAACTTAAAGAGCATCAACTGGAGAACCATGTCCAGTCAACGCCAGCTCACCTGCCACATCATGAATCAAATCCCCCAACAACTGGCGCAGGGGTTTGAGTGACAGGTCTGATGGCCCTCCCTCGCCCCTAATTATTACTGGACAGGTGCCCATCTCCCGCCCCTTAATACTAACGTTATTGGGTCAAATCGAAACGTCAACCTCACCTTGTTGGTATTTATTGATGTTTGTTGAAAATATTATAATAATCCTGCCAGTTTTCCCAAAACCCAGCCTGGATTGTTTGTACCAGCCCAATGCGGGAAACCGCCTAATCTGGCAACACTGGTCAGAACCATGCGGATAACGTGCCCCTCTCCTTCCCTGAACTCTCATCCCAAAGCACTTTGTTGTGAGGTCATAGTGTTCAAATTCGAGCTAAAGCAAAATGCTTCACTTACACTTTCAAAAATGGTGTTCTCCTCTGGTCCTCTTAGATCCACATTGGATTGTCCTGAAATCAATAAATGTCATCAAATCAGCCCTTTCGCTACGATGCCATTCACGGTTATATTGCTCCCATGTGCGTAACATTTTATTAATAATACAAACATTACATTTACACAAAACCAATGACAAATAGATGCAATTAAATACAGTCCAAATCTTGGCTTGAATATGAATCATCATTAAATCAAGTGTCTGGTTGTGAAAATTAGAAAGCGGAACAATGTGGTTGGTTTTGCGTCTGCACCATATCATGGAAGAGGGGAAATCCCTCCATTCTGTTGAGCGGACTCAACAGTAACCTGTTGTGAACATGCAGTGGATTTGTAGTGCCTCGTCTAATCCTTTCTTAATTGTGGGGGAGGGAGAAACGATCCAACCCTTTTGTTGCATGCTCTGGGTCTAATACTGCTAAGTCTGTTAGAATCGAACCATGGAGGAAGGCTTTGGGGAAGCCTTTTGTTGAGGAGATGTTGGTGCATAAGCGATAACAAGATTTAGCTGCTCTCATGTTTTAACAACAAAGTTTTGGGGTAATCCACCGACGGCGGAATGGGTAATCTAGCGTATCAGCAGAAGGGAGGAGGCCCTCCGGACCGACCTGATTGGTATTTCAAGAGAAAATGAACCACTTCTGTTTTGACTCTAATTGATTGAGGAAAAAGAAGCTTAAAGACTCCAACCATTGTCTGATCAAGACAAACGTGACACCCCGGCTTCAACCATTAGATAGCAAAGAGTTATTGATGGAACAGGTTTTTACAAAGAAAATTAAGGATAACTCTGACATGGCAAGGGTGTAAGCTATAATGAGGTACGACGTAACATCATATATTAAACATTAACGTTAACGTCGTTGCATAAAGCCTGTGAATTGCCTAAGTTATCGCTTAAGCATTGATTGTCAAATTGAAGTCGACGTCAGGCGGCCTGCTTGACAGTGTTGCAGGGGACATACTTTACTCAGCACATTAAGCACACAACAACTCAATTTTAGAAGGGCTGGGATAAGACCATGATAGATTGTACGTTTGCGTCAGACAGATGGATTGTGGATCGGTCGCTGGGTTATGTAAGGTTGCAGCGATGTACGTGTTGCCATGGTGTTGTGCAATGGCAGCGTGTTCTTTTCATCACTTGAAGAAAAGCCACAACAAAAGTATGTACAGGCCACACTGGCATGATGCACAGCCGTTTTTATATGCCATTGATTGAATACAATTATACAGTAAAGGTATTTACAAGGGATGGTTATGTAAGTGAGATTTAAGTTTAGTGTAAATGTGAGGTATTTCAAAATGCAACTGTAAAACAAGTGTTCCTTTGAATGCACAACTTTAGTGTTACTGAACACTACATGATAGGTACATTAACTTACCATTAATTAACAGTAGGTATTGCAGTTATACACATAATTATAGTCCATAAGCGTTACCCCCCTGCTAGCATGAGAGAATAGCATCGCGTAGCCTCGCTACGTCGAGCTGTAAGGAACGTTCCGGCTCTGATCACTGAGTGCTGCGGTACTGAGCTGTCTGAGAGCAGCACACTGGCCGATCACTCGCAGCAAAGTGCTAAAATAGACACATGTCAATGTGTCCATCTACACCGAAATCGATGAATAAACGTCCATTTGTGTGTACATAAGTACATAATCATTGTCTGGGGGGGGGGGGGCAGCTATTTTAATGTTTAAACAAGGCCAAAAGACACAAAAAAGCACTAGCTACTAATAACAAAGGGTTGGTGATTGTAGGAGGTCACCTTATTATTCTCTCTCACTGTTGCACAACCGGAGTCAGCCTGTCAGAAACGCTCAGTTTTAGCCTGATGGTCAGTTGGCCGACTGTTGTAATTGGTCAAATGCTCAGTCCCTGGATAGACAGTGATGTTCAGCTTTCTTATAAAACAGTATGTTGTTAATCGTTATTTTCATTATGATGATGAATGAAGAGGGTTCAAGTCCTCTCTAGACACATCCAGCATCCTGCTTCAAAAAAAAAAAGACAGTCTAAAATAAAATCTGAACAGTGAGGTTTCGTCATATGCCAGTACGCAAATAATTTATGAAGATATTAGAAAAATAAATAACTTAAAATTCAGCTCGAGCGACTTAGAGAGAAATGTCAGGCTTTCCACCCCGTCTGGGCCGGTACTCCGGACCCGCTAGGAGGCTCCTAATCCAGCTAGACATTATGTTGGCTTCGACCGCCCCTTGGCAAACCCAGCCTCCTTTCATCCCAACCACAGCCCCAGCAAGTCGTCCCCGTAGTCTGTAAAATATTGCATTCAAAATGTACTTAGTGTTTCTAAATAAATCACACTTTACAAATTATACATTTGTAAAGTGTGCCCATAATTAATTAAAATATATGTATTAAATAAATATACATATACATTTTAAAGTGGGCCTCTTTTCAGTGGATTTGCAGTGCATTCACCATTCTTGGACTTGACCACAGATAGGCCTATGCATGTAAACACATGTACACACATGTACACAAACCAACTCAATATACTGGTATTACATGCAGCCCAAGCTGTTGAACTCGGGAACAACTAGACTGTTGTGTGTATAGAGAGTGGCCTCCACGTACCAGAGCTAAGTAAAGGCATTAAATGAAAGGAGAGCAGTGGCTCAGAGCAAGGTAATTAATGATAATTAACTGTCGTGGCTGTATCATTACAGCTTGAATAATCATAAATCCAACACCACACTTAACAAACATTTATAAACAACAATGTTAAACATCTTGTAATCTAAAAAAACATTGCTATATTTCTAAACATTTTTAGGCAAATGGGGCTTAGCCTAATGCAGATTGGCTAAACCATTTGAACGGTAGTTAGTAAGTGAGTGGAGCCCGACAACTGATTAACCAAAACATTTTGACAAAATAACGTGAGCAAGCAGGTTAGCCAAGACCTTCAGCGCCTAATCAAAACATTTATACTAGTGGTGGAACGGTTCACTCAATTCCTTCTTATATTCCCGGTTTTGTGGTCACTGTTTTTGGTTCAGTACAAGACAGAGTGCCGTGTCGGGCAGCGTGGATTCTACCTCTTGTTCTGTGGTTAATATAATATATATGTCGGGCAGCGCTGATGTCGGAGCTCTCGTTGGGAACACGAGCCACATAAGTTCCAATTAAGACACACTGCTTTGAAATGTATGGGGGTACTTCAAGGGATCATGACACTAAAAAGGGGCTTTGTACATTGTGCAAAGTTTAAATGAAATGGCACTGCAGCACAATTGCAAGTCAAGAGCATGCAAGGAAATGGACTACTGTAGACGATTGACCGGCAGATAATACTACTATTTTTTAACCGTAGTACATGATCTTAGCAGCCTGTTATTATAAGCAAGGAGTGCTTTTTGATCTCGGAAGAGGAGTGTAAATAGTTCCTGAGGAAGAGTTGTCGAAGTGATGGTGGTACAAGAAAAGGACCAGGCGGTAAAACATTGAACAATTTATTGAAAGTGAGTAAAACTTTTAAAGTGAATATACACGGATGGATGGTACGTGATATTTTATGTCTCCAAATGAGTTATAAGTTAGCAGAAGATGTTATTCTTCAGCCCTGCCAGGGCTTCACACACAGATCCTTCATTTCCTCATCCTTTGTAAGTCCATTCAAAGGAGATTTACCTTGGCAGTGACAACAGCGTCTTCTGGACATGGCTCAGCCAGAACCGCACCCCCCCGACCACCTTTTAACTAGCTTTGATTTAGGGCAAGCCAAACAAGCCCAGAGGAGGGACTCCTGCACATCTTATTTGACGTAACATTTTCCAGGAAGTAAAGGGAGACTGCAAACAATCTGTTTCAGGCCGTTCAGAAGGGGGTTGTTTGTCTGTGGGAGACAGGACGCCCGTTGGTGTGGACCTTGAGCCTTGTAGCTTGGCAGACGATATACATGGATAGAGACACTATATGACACTATAGGAAAAGCATAATATGAGCCCTTTAATAAACATGAATAGAACGGGTAGCAATATTTTTTCCTATTATGGCGATGCGTCACCCACAATAGCACCTGTCTGAGTTCCCTTTGTGGACAGTGCTGCTGTGCAATTTCATCAAAACCTTTCACAATATATAAACCCCAAACTTGCTTTGAGATATTTGGAATTAGGTCTATTCCCCTGCTATGGAAGCCCTGCTATGGAAGCCCTGTCATACTCAGACCGATGGCGGATCTGAAAGCAATTGGCACCAATCAGCAATCTTACGTGATATTGTAGTTGAGGTTTTTTCGTTATCACGATTATTACGATTCTGCAGCATATTGTGATTCATGCAGGAAAAGATATGCACTATGAAACAATTTATTTTTTCACCAAACATTTAAATCTTCATTCCGAAAACCAAAAATTAACCAAAACTTGATATTATGTATTCGGGCCAGTCCAGAGAGTACAGAGTTTTAAGACTGAGCGCTTATTTTAGGACAGAGAGAGGAGTTGGATGTTTTTGGGTGTCTGCGGTTGTGAAGGATATTTCATGTTGTTTCGGTGACTGTCCTTCACTGCCTCTCAGACGATCGTTACAAACCTGGCACAGCCCTGTTAGTCGCATACTGCAGGGGGAAAAAAGCTCCTTTGTCAAATGTGGTAATAGATATCGTCCAAATGGTTCGGTAGTTAAAACGTACAACAACAATAATTGCAGAGAACAGACGTGTTGCTTCTGTTGCCCCCGTCTACGCGGTGCAACACTTTCATGCGTTGCAGGTTAGGATTAGACAGTTTATTAATGGTTTCATCCAATAAATAAATTCAATAAAAAGAGCTGGGTGATAAATGCAATAAGAACTGCGTTATCACAAATACATTTTTATGCCATTGTTGGGATTCATTAGCATACACACATTTGCATAAAGCTGGCATGTTTTGTCCACTCCCTTGTTGATAAGATAAATCAAAACTTGAAAAACAACCGTCACGGTGCTTTTTGATAAAATGATTTATTTAAATACAATCTTGCGATTAATTGCTATTAACTATGGAAAAAATTGAATAACCAAATTCCACTATTTGAATAGCTTGACAGCCCTAGAAATAATGCACAAATAAAATAATGTATGAATTAATACCTTAGCTTAGATGAACACCATTACCATTATTAACATGGGCACCATTAGTAAACATGAACACCATGAGTAAATTGTTAATTGACCATTCGTCAACTGTTAATTAACTGTTCGTTAAGGATTATTCATGCGTTTACAATAGAATGGTTAATTACGTTCACCTTATTGTAAATTGCTACCAATGCACATTGTTTAATTTCCATTTCATTTGGCTTCTAATGATTGCCTTTCTCTGAGCAAGGAGTCTAATCTTGCTTTTACAGAAGCTTTCTCATTCCACTTGTTCGTTTGATGAGAAGTGGCTGAAGGGAAGGACATTCTTGAGATGGATAATACTTCCCACCAGGTAAAGCCTAAACACAGTGCTCATGTATCTTGCCAAAATGCTAATTGGCACTCAGTTTGGAAATTCAACATAAAGCTGAAATATTCTTAGAGGGCCAGCAAGACAACTCAAGTTTTGAAGTTCACAGAGTGGAAGAGGCTGGTAATAAACATTGATAAAGTCACCGTTCCACAAAGCAAAAACAATGTCTGCCCACCTACTACCGCAACAAGCACCACCACCACCACTAATACAAATACTGCTACTGCTGCAACTATTATGTTTAAACGACTACTATATAGCCTATACCTACTACTATACTTTACTCTCACTGCTACTACCAGTACTGACTATTGCTCCTATTATTATTAGTAGTAGGCTTAGTAAGCCTATAGTAGGCTCACTAAAACGGTGACGTTTGCTACTACCACAAAAATATATAAATACATAAGAACAGTAAGTTATTGTTATTATTATTATTATTATTATTATTATTATCTTTAATGATGTAATGATATTTTCTAATATCCTTACCCCACATATTTTAAGTATATTTTTCTTGTACGTTCATTCTTCTGAGCATCCTTCATTTAGCAGCGGTTGCATGTCCGTGCATCAATATTGACTCGTCTTGTGTTAACAATCCTGGGGTTCAAGTCCTTGACTTGTCAAGATACAAACTTAAGTAAAGTCATGCTGGATTCAGCCCATGTACACTCGACCAAATCTCATTCAGTCTGCACTGAGATTGGCCTCCGAGCTGGAGTTTGCTCTGTGGCAGACGTGCTACGGTCTCTCTCTCTCTCTCTCTGTCTCGCTCTCTCTCTCCCCTCTCTCTGTCTCTCTCTCTCTCCCCTCTCTCTCTCTCTCTCCAGGTTAACAGAGCAGGGGCCATGGCCAGAATCACTTCCCCCGAACCCTCAAATATATCTATCCCCCAGTGCCAGCTACATCCTAATTGGCTTTTGTGATTGTCTCGTTAGATATCCAGGAATCCCACCCAAATGCATGGTGCCGTGCGTGTGTGTATGTATGTGTGTGTGTGTGTTATTGTTTTTGACCAGACTTGGGTTATGTTCGTGTGTTCCTGCTAGTGGTATGTGTCCCTGTGTGTGTGTGTGTGCGTGTGTGTGTGTATATGTGTGTGTGTGTGTGTGTGTGTGTGTATGTGTGGTATTCTATGTGTGTGAGTGGTTCAATGTGTGTGTGTTTGGGGGGGGGTTCCCAGCAGCCCCATCACCACCACCAAGTGATCCTCCAGAGGCCAATCACCACCTTCTGCTGCGACGAAGAGCAGTCCCTGGGGTCGTGATCCCGGGCTCTCAGGGATCAAGGAGCTGTACGGCCGTGACACCCGGGCGGTCCTCTCCGTGCAGGTTCACCCTGACACAATCACCCCGGGGGGGGGGGGGGGGGGGCGGGGGGGGGGGGGGGGGGGGGGGGGGGGGGGGGGCG
>JAOPJL010000132.1:14571036-14582270 GCA_027123545.1 Trisopterus esmarkii | reverse complement strand
AGTGGACTCCACACACCGGACTCAGCCTTGGCCTCCTGGCCCCGTGTGAGCAGCAGGTAGCCGGGGCTCTCAGGACAGAAGGGCAGCAGCAGGTACTGCAGCAGCGCTGGGATCAGGGACAGGCACAGCATCAGGTCCCATTGGTCCCTCGTGCCCAGGGTGGTATCCAGACCCACCACCTGGAACAGAACCAGACAACACAACACACACACACACAGTGACCGCCGAATCAGCACACTAGCATTTACATTTACATTTACATCAGCATTATGACTATTACTTCTACCACTATAACTAACACAACTACTATACCACTACTATAACTACCACAACTCTATCACTACCACAATTACTACTATGCAACTACAATTAGTACTACCACTACTACTACTACTATGACTACTACTATGACCTGGCCTTTGACCAATACTACGACTATACCACTACTAATACTACAACTACTACTATGCCACTATCACCAGAACTACCTCTACTACTACTACTCTACCACAACTACTACTATGACAAATACTACTACCTTCGACCAATACTACTACAAGGCGCATGCGGCCGACCTCGTGCAAAGTCCTCACGTACTCACCATCCCCAGGAGGATCCCTAGGGTGTTGGCCACCTGGCTGAGGGCGGCAAAGGCACCCATCAGGTTGGTGGGGGAGACCTCCTGGATGTACATGGGGTTCATGCTCATGCCCAGCCCACAGAACATTCCGAACACCAGCCGGCCCACGATGAGCACCTCGAAGGACTTTGCCACCTTGGACAAGGACATCAACACCGCCCCCACCACAGAAAGCCCGTTCATTATAAGAAGGGAGTTACGCCTAAGGGAGGTGAGGGAAGGAGAGTGGGGAGGAGAATAGTCGAGGAGAAGAGTAATAGTAGAGTATTATGGATTATAGTATAGTGTGATTGATCAGAGTAGAGAACAGGAATAGTGTAGGGGATAGGATGGGACAATAGAAAGGATTTGATTCGATTGCACTATATTTGCACTATATTTGAGTGGAATAGTGTACCACATTAGTCATGTGACCCTAGGGTAGGCAGGTGACAATCAACAGGTGTATCCATGGAGATGTGTGAGTGCTGTTACCCGCCGAAAGAGTCCGCCAAGTATTTGAACCCCAGCATCCCTAGCATGGCGCCAAAGTCCTTCATGCTGACAGACAGCGACCACAGCACTGTCAGTGTCTGGTCGGGCATCGGCTCATTGTACCTGGCCCTCCATGTAGTGTTGAAGAACTGCTTGATGATCTGCACACCACACAGGACAGATCACATGATTCCTCTTTGGAATAACAACCCAAATAACCCAATAGCATTGCAGTGCAAATCAACCAAAATTCTGTTTTGTTTATTATTTGTGACGTCGTCACTATGGCCACCACCCTGGACCACGTCACAAATAACGAACAATGCTGAATTTTGGTTGATTTTGACTGCAATGTTATTGGTCCAAAGCGGAATCATGTAATCCATCTTTGACCCTAGACCAATCACAGTGGTGCAGATCGGCAGCCATAGCGACCACAAATCATATCATTGATGAAGTCCTTATTTAATCAAAGTCTTGGTATAATCAAGTTGTGTAGAAAGCTGCCTGCACTTCTGTGTGAGAAAATACAGTACTCTGGTACTGTGTGAGAGTAGCAGCAGACCGAGTGAGAGTAGCAGTAGACCATCCATGTTTGGATACAGAGGGTGGCAGATTCTCAAAGGACCCCTAACCACAAACACAGACACACAATACCATACAGGAGTATATACACACACGGAAGACTATATACCGTGGAGGACCAGGAGAACCTCAGCGGCCCCAAAGGACACCTTCATGGTGTCGGGAGGAAGCCCTGGAGGAGGTGGAAGGGCTTGAAGTGCCATCTGGGGAAGTATTCTCTGTGTTCCTCAAGGTGGAGGGAGAAGGAACACTGACTTCAGGGTGGTTTGCCACCGCCCAGCTCCGAGATCCAAAACTGATGCCCCCAAGTCAAGGCCTGGACATGAGTTCATCCTTGTACTGATGGACTACGCCACCAGATACCCTGAGGCCATCCCCTTACTCACTACCATCGCCTGGGAGGTCCTGTGCTGTTCAGCCGGGTCAGCATCGCCGTCTAGATCTTTACCGACCAGGGATCATGCTTCATATCCAAGGTAATGGCTGAGATGTAGGAGGATGAAAGGTGAAGTGGCTGCGTGCCTCCATATACTGTATCACCCACAGACTGACGGTTTGGTTGAAAGGTCAGACACTGGTTAAGTACGGTAAGCGGCAGGCCACTTACCGTAAATAAAAGATGCCCTGAATGGGCTTGAACCAAAGCAGTTGAGGTTCTTCTAACTATTCCATCTGGGTTGCCACAATACATACAGGACTATATAACACAGGCACACACACCATTCACTCATACACTGGCACACATGCACAGAGAAAGATACGCACACAAACTAGGATATAGTAAAGACTTTCCCCCTTATTGGCCACCCCCTCCCCTCCTGTTGGTTTCCCTTAGGTCCTCACCATGGCAGGGGCGTTGACGTTGCCAGTGTGGTAGCCAATCTGCAGTGAGCCCAGTACAGCAGACAGGATTGACCCCAGGAGGGCAGCCGGCAGAACATTCTACACTCGTAAGCACACACACGCACATCAGAGGGGTCAAGGGTCATCTTGGGGTCAAGTACACAGAGTAAAAAATGTAGTTTGGTACATATATGCGTTCCCATTCAAATCTATTACATTTTAATCATACACAATTAGCATAATTATCTGACTAATGATGGAGGACTTTATTAATTAATGTTAATGCTCTTTGATGCTCAATTATGTTCTGGAATAAGTGGAGAGACAAACCACCACTGAAGCCATTTCTTCTGGATGAGATGGGGTATCACGTCTGCAAAATAATGGTTAATTTACTACTAGTCTTAAATTGATCTAATTGACAGCAAAAGTACATTTTAAAGCATTGAATAAGGCAAGACCAACAGCATATTTTGTTCAAATTAATATCAAGAAAAAGATTATAACAATGAGTCAATCTATATCCGTTTTTTTTTTATCTACATTCCATTCGTGAATACTATTTCATTTTAAACCTTAACAATTAGTAATCTATATTATAATGTATATGCTACAATTCCACTATTTATACAATAATAAAACATTAATGAACTAACATACTTCATATCCATATGCATCAATTAACAAAAGAAAATACAAATACATATATTTTACTATTTTCTAGCAATCATTTCTGCTTGATTTTTAAGTAAGTATTGAGACATGAATAGCTATATTTATAGTGATAATGTATACGTACAGCAATATACCTAAATAGATAAATGTACACTATACAGTATATAGATCCTAAGGATCTATATATAGTTACATTTATCTGCATGCATAGATATATGTATATGTATGGATATATTATAGATTATTTCCTCACCCCTTCGAGTCTTTACCATGCAGAGAATAGGACGTCCAAATCAAATGTAACATGGAACAATTTAGGTTGCATGCTTTTTATATTGAACATTTGAAGCTATTTATAACTCTATTTATTCAGGTGAATCTGAATTAAGATAATCTTCATTCAGATTAAATAATCATTACATCAAAACTAGTAAGAAGGGAGGTTTACTTACGATATTTCAGGAGAACTAAGGTGTCATCTATATAAATGCTTTGGATCTGGGCTTGAAGGCTCGCTTGTCTTCAGACAAAAAGTATTTTTCATTTTTTCTAGTTGACAAAATACTAAATATCCTTGAGTAAATATAATTTGATGAAGAAAACCTGCAGGCGTTTGCGAGGGGAAAACACTGGACCAAATCAAACATCCTGTGGCCGGAGACCACAGGCCACAGGGTTTTATCATTGACATTTGACTATTGGCTTACGTCATGGTATTTCTGTAATTCATATGGAGCTCACTTCGGCTAGCTATCATTAACATTCCATTCCAGTAAAAGACACCAGAATTGCTTTTAATGTTAAAGAAATAAGACCTAACTCGCATTAATAATTGCTCATTTCAGTCCTAGGACCACAGTCCTATGTTGTATTTTGTGTTTAAGCCTCTAGCTCACCTCTATCATAGTGAGATATTAATTATTGCAACACCTGCACCTCACAGAACTCGTCCATTACCCAGACCCAGTCCCTGACCCATCTGCTCTTAATCTCTACAAAGGAGAAAATACACACACCATACAAACGCACACACACACACAGCTGCATCATTATGAGTATTTTAAACTTCACACTGAAAGTCAAACACCACATGTGTCAGAGCAAGACAGCTGCCCCCAGGCTCTGATTTCATGTCAGCCTGACCCCCCTGCATCTTGATTAACCTCAGATCAAGGGTCGACCACCACCATCACGACACACACATGTACACAAACACAGACACAGAGGTTTGCCTATCGGTCAGGTGCCAGTGGCCGGCAGACAAACCTTTTGGTGACACCAGTGGGCCGATGGGTGTCGGACACAGCCATCTGCTGATCTACACCCATACCCATACACACATGGTAACCCCCAGTTAAACTTCCGCAGTTATGGTAGCCAACATGACCTGCCTGCTTGCTGTTGCTATACGGCTATCGTCAAACGCACACATTTCAGCACCAGGAGATTAACAGCGACCGACAAACAAACCCAAACAATTTACAGGGATCGGAGATCAAAAGTCCCATCATGAAACGAACGGAAGGTGATAATCAATGCCAAGAGCGTCGCTAGCAATTGAAAATTTTCAGGGCAGTAGCCCAGAAGTTAGAGTCCTTTTAAATGGTAAATGGTCCTCATTTATATGGCGCTTTTATCCAAAGCGCTTTACAGTGTTGACTGACATTCATGCACACATTCACACACCGACGGCGGAGTCAACCTCGCAGAGCGACAGCCAGCTCGTCAGGAGCAATTAGGGTGAGGCGTCTTCTCCTTTTTTCAAAAAATATTTTCTCCATCATTTTCTATACCTCCTTTAAAAAATATATATATTCTCCATCATTTTCTATACTTCCTTTTTTTATATATATATTCTCTCCATCATTTTCTATACCTCCTTTTTTCAAAAAATATATTCTCCATCATTTTCTAGACCGCCTTTTTCTAGATCTTTTATTCTCCATTTTCTATAACTCCTTTTTTCAAAAAATATATTCTCCATTATTTTCTATACCTCCTTTTTTCCAAAAAGATTCTCCAACATTTTCTATGCCTCCCTTTTCTTGAATTTTTTTTCTCCATCATTTTCTATACCTCCTTTTTTTCAACAAATGTATTCTCTCCATCATTTTCTATACCTCATTTTTTGTGATTTTTTATTCTCCATTGTCTATACTTCCTTTTTTTAATAAATTCTCCATCATTTTCTATACCTCTTTTTTTCTAAAAAAAATATTCTCTCCATCATTTTCTATACCTCATTTTTTCAAAAAAATATTCTCTCCATCGTTTTCTATACCTCCTTTTTTCAAAAAAATATTCTCCATCATTTTCTATACCTCCTTTTTCCCAAAAATATATTCTCTCCATCATTTTCTATACCTCCTTTTTTCAAAAAAATAATCGAAAATGGAGAGAATATATTTTTTGAAAAAAGGAGGTATAGAAAATGATATAGAGAATATATTTTTTTTAAAAGGTGTCGAAAATGGAGAAAATATATATTTTTTGAAAAAAGGAGGTATAGAAATTGATGGAGAGAATACATTTAGAAAAAGGATGCATAGAAAATGATGGAGAATATTGTTTTTGAAAAAAGGAGGTTTAGAAAATTATGGAGAGAATACATTTTTTGAAAAAGGAGGTAAAGAAAATGATGGAGAGAATATATTTAGAAAAAGGATGTATAGAAAATGATGGAGAATATTTTTTTTTTAAAAGGAGGTGTCGAAAATGATGGAGAAAAAATATATTTTTTGAAAAAAGGAGGTATAGAAATTGATGGAGAGAATACATTTAGAAAAAGGATGTATAGAAAATAATGGAGAATATTGTTTTTGAAAAAAGGTTTAGAAAATGATGGAGAGAATATATTTTTTGAAAAAAGGAGGTATAGAAAATGATGGAGAGAATATATTTTTTTAAAAAATGAGGTGAAGAAAATGATGGAGAGAATGTTATTTTTTTTAAGGAGGTATAGAAAATGATGGAGAGAATATATTTTTGGAAAAATGAGGTATAGAAAATGATGGAGAGAATATTTTTTGAAAAAAGGAGGTATAGAAAATGATGGAGAGAATCGCCAGGTCAGCTGGTGGAGGGGCTTGAGAGGGTGGGGGCATGCGCGTTGAAGGTGTTCTGTGATGTGTGTTTCGGTGAATTAGTTGTTGGTGTGTATTTTGGGGTTGGTTATGGCGTTCCAGTAACCAGGTTGGTATTAATAAATATTCATACAGTACTTATGACTGGACCTTCCTACGTCACTGGCAACATACTCTTGTGATCTGATAAAATGCACACGGACACGGAGTAGATGCAGATCTCTTTATTTGAAGTTCATGTATACAGTTCGGTCAGATTATTTTAATCAGTTTATATTTAATCGGATTGAAAAAAAAAATGTCCCTGTAAACGCACCTATTGTGGAATTTCCCAAGCCTCTGTGGCTAATGAAAACTGTTTTACCACGTCACGCGTAAAAAAACTCTTGCTGTTTCAAACACAATAAAATACAATAAATAAAATAAAAGTAATTTCACGATTTTCTAGTAAACAATGACCTAACAAAAACCTTACCGCCTACAGAATAACTAACATTTCAATGCTCTTATGCTTCCAGGACTTTGTGATGTACAAGCCCTAAAAATCCTTTCGTTACTAAAATGAGAAGAAACATATCTGTGGAAAATAGGGAAAATAGCTCATCCTTTTGTACATCACTATTTTCCAATTCCTACAATAACCCGCACTTAGATTATGGTTGAGTGGCATGGTCAGTTGCTACAAAAACAGTGGTGGGAAAGCCGCAGCTCGTTCAAAACAGAGGCTGACTCTCAGATACCCAGTGAAAACCAATTTAAATAAGATGAAACAGAGTTTCTTCTGGCTGCCCGGACAAACCCCCACTCATATCCAGCTCTTCGAGCAAAAAGAGGTCTCTCTACACATTCTCACACACACAACATAGAGTAGTGTATCGAGCCATGATAGTGTGTAATTCCCTACCACTGTATGTCACCAAAATATAGAATAAACTGAACTTAAAGTGAAAGAATTCAAGCAGAGCAACACCTAGGCTGCCTATCCCTCTCTCCTCCTTCACTCTTCTACATGACAGTAAAAACAATATCAATAATTATTCACAAGCAGGACTACAAAATGGCCACACATTTCACCCAAAACGGGTTACAAACATTGCGACCCGTACAGTGTCAAAGAGATTGCATTTACATTCTTACTGGCATAGTCCAGTGAGGTCAGGCAAGGAAGAGGATTTACCGTAGCTTGATATTAATGGAGCCAATTTTTCCTGAACTTTGTGAGAATGGGACATTCCACTAGTTCAACATCACTCCTGAGACAGCTCTTTTACTTACCCTTTAATTAAGTCTCACTTTCACTTCCTTATCCGCTCCCATCCGTCTTTCCCTCTCGCTCGCAGCATTCGTTCCGGCCCAACTTCCTGGCCACAGCACATCAGCTGAAAGAAGAGGGCTTCAAGGTAAGCATTGAATCGTACCCGAAGACACAACGGCGTCTCACAGCGAACGCCGAGACATCCTCGTCTATTCCTTAAACAAAATGAATCCGTGGCTTTCTCCTTTCGTGCAATAAGCCCCTCAGAACACTGATTGAAAAACAGGGCAAAGTACATCCATCTCCCGGATGCTCATCCATGTGTTGAGCCCCCCTCCCTGTAAACAATCGCAGAATACGTTTCTCCCCCCCCCCCCCCCCCACCCCCGGAAGAGTCACCTTTGTTTCCTCTGTCCTTAAGCTGTACGCCACAGAGGCCACCTCGGCCTGGCTGGGGGCCAACGACGTACCTGCCACGCCCGTAGCCTGGCCCACCCAGGAGGACGAGCACAGCAGCCTGCCCAGCATCATCAGGTGAGAGCCCGTCCTCCCCCTCAGGCACTGCCTCCTGAGACGTGCATCATTTTTCAAGTGCAGGAAACCGCCACAGCACGGCCACCACAGAGCTGTGTTCGTGTCTGACCATACATTACAACATGGAAGAATGCCTGCCTCCCCCCCCTCCCACACACACACACACACACACACACACACACACACCATTCGTTTATCTTGGCACGCTGTGCACTCTGCTCATCAGTGCTGCGGGGTAGAACCTTCTGGCTGACCGAGTCATCCTTTGGGGGAAGGATTCATTGGCCTGGCTTGATTTCATTAACCAACATGGCAGACCAGCGATGAGCTTCAGGACTCTGCGTTTGCTTTGGAAGATTAGGGGAAAACTAAACAGTTTAGCAGACAATTTTAACCTGTGTGTGTGTGTGTGTGTGCGTGTGGGAGCAAGATCTGTTGCAAATGATGGCAAGGTGAGTTCCCACAGCTGATTGATGTTGAATGATTAGTGAAGTTGGCATAGCGGCGATGAGTGGTTCACCACCAACTACCTATAACTCTAACGCTGGGTTTTTAATGGTTATGTTGTGATTGATCCAAATAGGTTGCTGTAGTAACCAGCAACAGACCTGCCTAAGAGATTACAAAATACATGTGTGCACCTGTTTTGGCTTGCCCATCAAAACATTGTGTCTGACAGAATACACTGCAATGATTTACCAGCAAGGAAAAAAGGTATATGACTAATGGCAGGCCTTTGTAAATGGAATTGATTGTGTTCAGAAAACCCTCACGTTAGACTTTCATGTCCACCAAAATAGAAATATAATAATTGTGTTGATAGAAAGAAAGAAAGAAAGCATTGCTTTATCCAACAGCAGTAAACGGTTTTACCTCTGATCAGCATAGTTGTTATTTTGTCAATAACCATAGAAATCGCATTACCCTTATTTGAGGCATATCTTAATCATTCCATTTATGAGCATCATACTTAAAAAACAGTAACACATAATATATGGCAAGCGGCCTGCAGAAGAGAAACCCTGTAATTTGTAGGGTGGCGAGGTTTCCATAACAAGCCATGATCATACTAAAACACAGCCATCTGGAGCATATGTCTGGAAATGAGTTGGTGAGGAATGAGGAGGAAAAAGCCAACGAGAATATCAACTACCAAAACAATCCTTGCACAGACACACACACACACGCACACACATCGCAAGGCAGGCCGTTGCATCAGCTGAAGCTAATGTTTTTTAAACACTAAACACCTCAATGCATTGTTCCATAGCAAGGACACGGCAAGGACATAGTTTCATAGCAAGGAAAGAGTGCCTTTGGCATTCATGCCAATCATGTTTACATCCGTGCTACTGTGATTAAATTAGCATACAACACTCATCTCATATCCCTGACAGGGATTACACTTGTAATTCTTGATACGTGTGTGTGTGTGTGTGTGTGTGCCTGTTTACCTTGACACTCACACAGCCCCCTAATTGTGAGTGATCATTCAGAGGCGCAGATACTCCAGATCAGTCCTCCTTATTGACATGTAGCAGCAGCCAGAAGGCCTGAATTTACCCAATTTTGGCTTGCAGGTGTTAGGTTTAGCTCTCACATCACTAAAATGGATATTGCGTGTGTGTGTGTGTGTATGTGCAGCCTGATCAACGAGGGCCATATTGACCTGGTGGTCAACCTGCCCAACAACAACACGCGGCTGCTGAAGGACAACTTCCTGATTCGCAGGATGGCGGTGGACCACGGCGTGCCACTCATCACCAACTACCAGGTCAGCATGCTCTCCGTACCCCACGCCTGTACCAGGCGTTCCCCCGTCACCACAGAGGTGTTGAAAGGGGGGGATTCCAATGTGTGCGTATTGCGCGTGAGAGAGGGCGGAACATTCAGTTACATTGGATTAGCGGCGAGAGAGAGAGGGCGGGACTTTCAGTTGCATTGCTCTAGTGCCGAGAGAGAGGGCGGGACTTTCCGTTTCATGGCTTTAGCGGGGAGACAGAGGGCGGGACATTCCGTTACATGAGTTTAGCGGTAAGAGAGCGGTCGGGACTTTCAGTTACGTGGGTTTGGTGGCAAGCGAAAGAGAGGGCGGGACTTGGCGTTACATGGGATTAGCGGCGAGAGAGTGGGCGGGACTTTCCATTCAACAGGTTTATGGAGTGAGACAGAGGAGGGGACTTTAGAGGCTGTTTCGGAAGGAACAATTTCCAAGAGAGAGGAACTCCGTTAGAGGAATATATGTTTCCGGCTCATATTTTGGATATTGCTTTGTCAAATCCTTTATCAGAGAACTCTGTTTTCTCTTTTCTCCCTCTGGGGACTGTAAACTGTTACTGACAGCTCAAAGGAAGTAAAACATCGGAAATTGCATTGTGATAGCGTGGTAAAGTGGTTCAACATGACCTTCACAGTCTACCATGACTTCTATGGACTATTAAATTCAATTCTGGATCAATTTACAGTAATAGGCATACTGAGGTTCCTCTAACCGGGGTCGGCCGTCGTGTTTTCAAAGTAAACTTTCATCGTGTGACGTGCTTACGTACGATCATGACCTAGGTGGTGACGTGGCGAGTTGTTTTCGGTCCTATTACGCCTGCGACATAGCGCGGCGGTAGTCGCCGAGAAGACGGCGACTAACAACAAGCGTTATATTAAACGTCACCGAAAACTCAACTGAAAAACAAAAGGACTGAGGGCTTGCTGTGTGTCTGGCGCGCCTCAGGTGGTGAAGCTGTTCGCCGAGGCCATCTCCTACGCCGGGGACCTAGACACCACCAGCCTCTTCCACTACCGCCAGAGAGAGAGCCAGCAGAGGGAATCCAGGCGGCTGCTGCTGTAGAGGCAAGTAACCCCCCACCCCCCCACCCCGGCATCACCATCGGGGGAGGGGGCGTCCGTCGATTGGTCCTTGGAACGCGAGGAACGTCCGGACGAATCATGGCGAGACAGACGTCGTCGTCGTCGTCAAAAGCGCTCGTCGGTTGTAGTGTGTGTGTGACTGCGAGGTCTGACCTCGGATCTGTTCCACGGCGTTTCACGCGTCGACCTTTACGGGGTTGTCTGTATGTAGAAAGGGTTTTGATGTGCGTTTCGCTGCCCTTCTGGTCACACGGGTCGAGTGTGTGTGTGTGTGGGGGGG
>JAOPJL010000132.1:14479585-14492433 GCA_027123545.1 Trisopterus esmarkii | reverse complement strand
CCCCCCCCCCCCCCCCCCCCCCCCCCCCCCCCCCCCCCCCCCCCCCCCCCCCCCCCCCCCCCCCCCCCCAGACCAGCTGATCCACACACACTACTCAGAGGAACACATACAGACACATCACCAACCAAGGACACACAACCAAAGACCTGCTTGGTTACACAAATGTTATTTTTTTTTAATACCATGATGACTTTCACCACTGGGCCTCTTTGATACGAGAGCCACTGATTACTGGAGGCTCCAATGGTTCGACACCACTGAGGCAGAATCCTCCTTTATCACCTTGTTTTCTCCATGTTTAGGTGACATGTATTAGGCCTTACAACCCCAGTGTAGCATGGTGCTGGCCTCCATGTTAAGCTGTTGTGTGCTTCCCCCCCCCCTCTAGCTACATCCTGAAGACCCTGGGGATCCAGTACTACTCCATGCGGGACATCGACCGACTGGGCATCCAGAGGGTCATGGAGGAGACTCTGGACCATCTCCTGGCGAGGTACACTCAGACCCACTGGATCACTGCTCCCTTCTCTACCGTCTATTCTAGTCCTGCTAAAAGGCTTTCCTCTCTGTTTTCCTCTCTATGGTACTGTGTATTCTCTGTTATACTGTATTGTACTTTATATTCTACTATAGCTAATACTTCATCCTCCTCTATTCTACCTGTAATTTTCTCCACCATGTTATCGACTCTACATGCTATTTCCTCAATATTCCTCAATATACTCTACTACGTGCTATCTATTCTAATCATTATTGTACTCTCTATTTCCATCTCTATTATACTGGATTATCTATTCAAATCCCTACTGTCAGTATTCAATGGAAATTTGTGCATCCAACCGCTTTATGTCGGTCATTGAACTTCCACTTTGTCGTGCGGTCCAGGAGTCAGCGGCCCCTCCATCTGAGCTTCGACATCGACGCCTTCGACCCGTCCCTGGCGCCGGCCACGGGGACGCCTGTCAATGGCGGCCTGACCTACAGAGAGGGCATCTACATCACAGAGGAAATCCACAACACAGGTGAACTCTCTCTCTACACACACACACACATACTCCCTAGACAGGCAGGATTAAATGAATGTGCGTTTGGAACAGACGGTAGCTCTTGAGTCTTCCCCACGGCACTGTCTAAGGAGACTTTGCACACTGGGACCAGGGTGTTATTCTCCTCCAGACACTGATTATACGTTAGGTGTAGTTAATGGGTGCTCTCTCAGGGCAGCGGATGTAAATACCTGGTGAAATCAACAACTTGTTCCAACGGTGCCTATTGGCTCTGAGGCCGGAGGAGCTGGAATCTGGGTGCATAGTTTCGACCAATCATGTCCCTGGAGGCGGGGATCTTTAGCAGTGTAAATGGCAAACACAGACTCGGCCTGCAGTAGTCAAATGCAACCATTTTCTGTAAGGTTTCTAATCAACACCTTGTGGCTAATGTAGAAATACACATTCAAATCCCCTTCTGAATGCCTCATCCACTGACCATAACAACAAAGGGACTACTTTTCCATTGAAGTGGTTTGATCTACCTTTTCTAAATTGTATTTTATTAAATCATGTAGTCAGTGGAACGTCACTGACGCTGAAGACACTTGGTCACCCAGTCCCCGACTTCCCTAGTGACTAACCGATTAGAACATAGCCTTGAACCCCGAATTCGATTGGCTTTTGTGTCATCATCACTGGCAGTTAACACAGTAGGACGGCTGGACGTCCACCAACTGAAGACAACTCCCAGAACCTAACCCCAGTGCTGGTGTCTCACTCTGCAGGCCTGCTGTCGGCCATGGACCTGGTGGAGGTCAACCCCCTGCAGGGAGCTAGCCGCGCCGCCATGGAGGCGACCGCCGCGCTGGCGGTGGACGTCATCGCCTCCTCACTGGGCCAGTCCCGGGTGGGCTCCCACATGCGCGTGGACGAGATCCCGTCATCGAAGGAGGACACGGAGCAGCTGAGGCTCTGAGCGGCCGACCCGGGGGGGGGGGGAGAGAGGAGGGTTATGGACGCTATCGTTGCCGAGCATTCCTGATTTTTATTTTTATTTTTTCTAAAAAGACTGGCGCCGACCGTGGGTTGGACGTTTTCAGCGTGTTCTCATTTTGTTTTTTTTGTTTTTTTCCCTTTGAGTGTTTTTTGCGTCTGCTCGTTGGAACTCGGCAGCGGAAGGAAATCGCACCATCGCTGAATCTTGACGCGTGTCTCACTTTGAAACGCGGTGAGACGTGGTATTGGTCGTGGGTGCAATCCTCACATCCATACTTAGTACTTAAGTTATTTAGGTGTGTGTTTATGTGTTCGATTTGCGGGAAAGTACCGAAACCGCTTTCAAAAAGGCTCAGACGGTGAATGACGTTCACCAACGGTTTTTCTGGAAGTGAAAGGGAGGATGAACGTGTTTGGCTGTGGCAGTTTGACTTTAATAAAGTTCAAAGCTGGACCCGGTGGTTACCGTATTTACTTTAGTTTCTACTGATGTATTATTTACCAAACTACTTTTGTATTTTGAGAATGAACCTGTGTGTTCGTATACGATGTTCGTAGGGACCGTTTACTGGTAGTATTAACAAGATTTTCATTCACCTTGGTTGCTTGAATGAAATCATAACTGGTTTGACCACTAAAATCTGTTCTCTTTTTAGTTATGGATGATTTATTTATCTAAAGGAGTAGCTTGTAAACATGACCGTTGGATAACTATGGTCTGGAAAATAAAGACACTAATATAATTCCTTCTCCATTTCTTTCTCCATACCATGTATCACAAATAATTTATCAGTATTAGATTAAATAATATAAAGAAATGTATGCACTTGTTTATATTCTGTACATAGTGTATAAACTACAAATTAGACAATTTGTACTTCAGACATAACCTAATACCATAATATAATCACAATTTATCTAAACACTCAGAAGGAACATTCACTAAGGATTTTAAGTAGATAAGATAACCATTAACCCGGATATGAATCACTGTACCAATCTTAGTTTTCCACCTGGCAACGGCGACCAGAAAAACATGTTTTTGTCCCGGGCTCCACACTTGCGTGACGTGATTCGCCAGACTAAGACGCAGAAAGGCATGTGGCGCACAACCAATCAGGACCATCAGATGCCCGTGACCACACCTACTTCCTGTGAACTCCAGTCGGTTGTGGCAGATGCAGTTCTCAGCCTTGGCTTTGAAAACTTTAGCCGACCCGAGCTGATAACAGTAGTTTATTTTTATGACAGATATAAATGAGGCAAAACAGTTTATCGTTGGCTCTGATAGCAATGACGGTTAGCTTTAATACTACACTGGTTGGGAAGATTACATAGAAGAAAGAAAAAAGAAAACCAAACCGTTTTTTTTTTTTGTTCACCTTCATGCGACACAGCTGTTATGGCAGTAACAGAAACCATAGAAACACAATGTGTTTCTCGTTTTTACAAGTATATATTATTACAATTAGTATTTGTTCACATTAAAATGTTATCCTCACCGGCATATCCAGATCACAATACGCAATACTTAGAAGGAGTCCCCCGGCCTTGCTCCATGCCTGGGTACGAACGGAGCTCTGCTGACCAGAGGTCCAGAAACGTGCCGACAAGAGAGCAGCAGCAGCCAGACTCATCATAAACCTTTCTGTGCCAAAGCGGCTGAAAGTGAAACCGCGGGGGCTGGTGTTCGCCCTGGGTGTGTGAACCCAAACACCCTTCAGCTTAAGAGGCACTGAACCACCACGTCCAGATGAAACAGTTCCATCTCATCAGGTTTCCTTTTAGTGTCTTCAATTGTCATTTTGGTTTGGTCCAGTTTGGTCCAGTCGTCCAACCGGACAGCGTCCGTAAAAACAGTCCTAAAACACGTGGGCCCAAAAGGAGCAGAGGAAGGAATAGAGAACCTCCTTTTAGAGATCACTCTAGTTCGGCCAGAGTCCACCTTTGACCTCCTCCATCAGTCTCTACATTCACCTCAGGTGGAAACACTCCCAGGAGGAGAGGACAGCTGGGGTCTCCTGGAGCTGCTTCCTCCTCCATCTGCTCCTCCTCATCCTCCACCTGCTCCTCCTCCTACCTGAAGAACTTGAGGTAGACCACGGCTCCAAGGATGCCCAACTCCATCAGGATGATGACGGCTAGCAGCAGCTTATTGGTCACCAGCCTAAGGACACGAGCCAATCGTCAAATCAGTTTGTCACTAGGGAAGTCAGGGACTGAGTGACGGGGTGACTTCACAGGAACTAACGCTGGTGTGAGGGTCAGTGACGATCCACTACGTAATTTAATAAAATACAATTTAGAAATGCAATAGATCAAACATTGGGTCCACGTAAAGTGGGTTTCTGTCATTT
This sequence comes from Trisopterus esmarkii, assembly GCA_027123545.1. Classification (NCBI taxonomy): domain Eukaryota; kingdom Metazoa; phylum Chordata; class Actinopteri; order Gadiformes; family Gadidae; genus Trisopterus; species Trisopterus esmarkii. Next base: position 14,488,091 of record JAOPJL010000132.1, on the reverse strand, counting down.
TGGTGTCGGTGGTCATTCGACCAACACATGAAACTAAAGGATGGCAGAGAATAAAAAAAGATGGATCATGGAGAAAGATGATGAAAGACCCAAGACGTACCTCCGGGACATGGCGCGGAGAATCTTCCGGCTTTTACTGAGGTTCTCACCGGTGTTGACCAACTAGAAGGTGGAAGACAAAGACAAAGGCAAAGAAATATCAGACTGACAGAATCAAAGTGTCGGGTTTGATACCCAATAACTTCAGCCGCCACCTGTAGGCCTCCTAGAGCACGATGCTCTCCCCACCTCCTGCTCCTCGGTCACAGTAGGGCCGTGTAATTAATCTAATTTCATCGCAATTTAGATTTTTGGGTGAAATGATCTCCAAACTAAAAATGATCAAGTTGTTTTTTAAGTAATATATTTAATTCCTTATATGTTTTATAGAAATTGCAGAACAGCTGGATACACATTTGTACATTCTTTTCGATTTGAACATTTTCTATTTGACCATTGTTTATTTTTTTTGAGGGGAAATTTCAAAGTTCTCAATTACAAACTCTAAAATAACAGTTTCAATACACTACTTTCAACACTATTTCAATATTGACCAAAATAATCGTGATTACGATTTTTTTTCTGTCGTCGAGCGGCGCTAAGTCACAGGCAGAACGCGCAATCACACGCGGCGGAGAATAGCCTCTACTGCACCGACACGACGAGGGAACCCGCCGGGGGACAGAGGGACACTCACCCTGTTCCGGCTGCGCTCCAGCTGCTCCCGCTGCCCGCCCAGTTCCTCGATGATCTCCGAGCCGATCTGGTCCGTCTCCGTGGCGATACGCTGGCTCCGCTCGATGCTCTGGGTGGCGCTGCTCAGAGACTCTTGGCCCTGGAGTAGCAGGGAGCGCTGGGACTGCTGGTAGGCCTGGAACCAGAGGAGAGGAGACCCCCCCCCGCCCCTGAGCATCACTTAGATTCGGATGACAGTGTCTGAATGGTAAATGACGACATAGATTTAGGTAGGTTGCCTTTTAGTTTCCCATTAGGTGGTTACATGCAACACCTTGATCGTCTAGTCATCAAGATTGACTTGGTGGTTGGGCTTCAGTACTGAAGCTCTGTGATAGAACCCGAACACGGAACAAGATTTTATGTAAAACGGTCTGTCAGTTGGAAATCGTCCCAACCAACTCAATTTACCATACTCTGAAACTCACTGAAACATGAGAAAGGAGGAATGAGACCGACCCAGCCCCAGCCAGCCAGGCAATACAACGCCTGATCTCCTCCTAATCCCACCAACATAGTCCTGCGTCACTCACGCTTTGTTGATTCTGTGACGCATAGATGCCCTGGTGACCGCCTTCTGTCGGTCGAGTGGAAGAGCCGACGCCTAGCTCCGAGCTGGCCATCTCTCGCTGCAGCTTTCCCAGGTCTCGGCGGTGGAGTCGCAGCTTGGTGGACATGGCGCTCCTGTAGGCGGCCGGAGCCGTCCGCAGCTCCGCGTCCATTCCTTGCAACTTCAGGGGGACGAGAGTAAAGACTCCTCACTGATCACATCATTATGCGCCTACCCCTTTAGATGGGAGATCGTTGACCACAACCCAGTATTTAAAAATCAACAAAAAGGCTTTCCGTAAACGTATCCATTTGAACCACCAAAGATGATGAGAATACACATTTAGAAGAGGAGTAGCACCCTACCACTTCTTCGGCCTCTCCGTGCCTTTCATCGAATGATCTCTGCAACCTCTTTTTCTCTTCTGTGAATATGGGGGAAATTGTGCGGTTATACATTAAAACAGTAACACCTGGCCCTCGGTTAACAGGGAGAGACATGAGAAGAAGAGAAGGCAAATGGTCCCGTACCTCCGTAACATCGCTGTGCTTTATCCGGCAGCAGCCTGAGCTCCTCGTACAGCGAGTTGTAGATCTCATGCAACTTTTCAAACTCTTCCGATGACATTTTGTCTTCCCTGCAGCAGGCTGACCCTTAAGCAGCTGGTTATCTGAGAATAAAACGGTGTTACAGCGACGGTAAGCGGATAATTATCATCTAAATCACCTATAGATTGGGGGTTTGTTGACAGACCCTCAAGACGCCAGTCTTTTCCGCATATGGGATCCTCGTGATTGAGTCACGTGACACATTGTTGTTACGCGTTCAAATGTAAAACATTTTTTGTGTATGGGTAAAAAAATTTTGACGGCGTATTTTTTTATTAATTTAAATGACCCCACTCACGTTTATTAAAAATTATTTAAAAAAAAATTTCAAACAGCATTTAACAGACATCTTGTCTTGGTGCATTGTGGTTGATGTATGTTGCTACCAAATTAAATGTACTATTTATGTATAGTTTCTGAGGTTAAATGGTTGAAATACACCCATATTAGCAACATTGGGTTTACGTGTCAAGCGTAAACTAAGCGTTTTACCCGTGAACACACGCGGGTAAAATCAGAAAACGAATGGACTACAATCCGGCGGTCCCGTCAGAGGGTCAATACTGACCTGGTCTCGCGAGACTCCGCTATCTCGCGTGTTCACGGTCCTGTTACATTGCTAAACGCAAACCTGAAAATGAGGATGGTCTCTGGGGGCTGACAGCACTGCCCGACTACTCCGAGCCACCGAGACCCGCTTCATGCCCCAGCTTCAGCTGCTCTGCCCCCCGCAGCTCCGTGGCAGCCCACCGGCAAAATGATCCTCTTATTAATCGTCGCCTTCCTTGGAATAACGACGCTATTGACATTTCTATTTGCACCCTTCATCAGGTAAAGCGCAGTTACACACGCTTGTCATCGTCTTATATTATAGATATATACAGTATGTAAATATTATTTGATCCAGGGTCAATATCGCATTTGCATCGATGCTAGGACGGTAACGTTACGCCAAGAGCACCACAATGTGTTCATGATTCAATATGCGGGGGAGCGGTGTCCTAAATGTATACCTCTCTGGGAAACTCGGTGCAGCTTTCATTGTATCCATTTTTTTATTTTAGATAAAATTTTGATCGGTCATTTAATCTGACCCGATTCGGCGAGAAAGTTTGGGTATTTTCCTCCCATCAGCGCAGCAGCTCGGTCGTGGGCGGAGTTGTGGTTATGTAGCCGACATCACTTCACGCCAGGTGATTGGGTATCGCTCGGATGTGTGTAGTGGCGTGGGTCGTACGACTCGACGTTCGAGCATAATCATTAACCAGATCCGCGGGATGTGTCAGGTATAGGCCACCTACTGTATCCACGCGTTGACGTGTGTATGACGTAAGGCCTGCATGCCCCATATATTCCTGCAAACTCATTTTTGCAGGGAATACTCATTCAGCAGTAGGTTTGCATGATAAGACGATGTACTTCTTCAATGATCTTTCTAATCGCAATTCTCGTGGGCCAGGAGCTATGCGGCCGGTGGGGTGTGCAGGTCTGAAGCCCGGTTGGACGGGAAAACGGTGCTGATCACCGGAGCCAACACCGGGATCGGCAAGGAGACCGCTCTGGACCTGGCGGGAAGAGGTGTTGCCCTTTACGTTCTCCCGGGGTTCCCTGGCTTTTACCAACTGTTGAGAAATAATCCCCCAGAGTAGTTCTAATCACCTTCATAGACCCACTCAAAACCGATCGGTTTCATAAGAAAACAGGGAACCGGCCCGGGGTCCCTTATTTTCCATCCAGCCACACACAAAAGTTTCATAACTGATTGACTTTTTAATTAACCACCAGAGAAACGTAAGATAAACCTGCGATCAGGAAATCCCCACTAGATGCATGGCAACACCAGTGTCCGCCTTGTAGTTCTCTATGGAAACCATAGGACGTCACTAAGGCAACGCGGCCCTCTGTCCAGGAGCGCGGGTGATCATCGCGTGTCGGAACATGACGAAGGGTGCCAAGGCGCTGGCCAGCATACAGGCCGTGTGCCCTGGGGCCCAGGTGGAGGTCCGTGAGCTGGACCTGGCCGACACCTCCTCCATACGGGCCTTCGCGCAGAAGTTCCTCCAAGGTTCGGCTTTTGATTGATTAGTTGGTTGATTGGTTCTTAGGGTCAGGGTTAGAACACACCGTTCCAGGATTCGGTTTTCATGTTTTAGGTTAAACCGTTTTCTGTTCACCAGAGGTGAGCCAGCTGCACATCCTGATCAACAACGCCGGGGTGATGATGTGCCCATACATGAAGACCATCGACGGGTTCGAGATGCAGATCGGGGTGAACCACCTGGGTGAGAGGAGAGAGAGACAGACAGAGAGAGAGAGAGAAAGAGAGAGCAAAGACATACCCAGAAGAGTGAGAGACTGAGAGCGAGAGACAGAGCGAGAAAGAGAGTGCAAAGACAATAGCCAGAAGAGTGAGCAGAGCGAGAGAGAGCTAGATCTATATAACGATGCATGGAGGAGCTGAGAGAAGCATTCATGCATGCATTAAAAGACGGATGCAGGGGATGGATGTATAAATAGATAGATGTAGAAGATGAGTTATGACGGGGGTTAGGTAGTTAGCTGTTAGCTTTGTACACAAACCTTTAGGAAGGGTCTGTAATGTTTAGTGGAGCCTGTTTGAAGTGAGCCTGCTCCGAGGTAGACACACAAAGGTTTGACTCATGGGGTGGGGGGGTTATGAACCAGATAGGTTGAGTCATCACGATGTACACCTCGGATGAGCCATGCCAGTGTTTCTCTCGGTCAGCTTGTGGTAAATCGGGAGGGAACCCTCCTTCTCTCAGAGGTTATCATAATTAAATCATGTGCGTTATAATAGTGTCGTTACCAAGGAAACCACAGGGTGCACAAACACAGGCTCAGCCGAGTTAAGACTTTGACGACCAAAATGCCAATTTACACACGACTAAGGCTAGTAGTAGTAGCGGCTAGGGGTTCAACTCCCAGCCAAAAGGTTGTTGGTTCGATCCCCAATCCCCCCCCCCCCCCCCCTCACTTTGGATTAAAGTGACTGCAAACGACTCACCATGTTGTTGTTATTATGTGACAGGTCACTTCCTGTTGACCTCCCTGCTGATTGGCCTGCTGAAGCGCAGTGGGCCGGCACGCGTGGTGGTGGTCTCGTCGATGGCCCACAACTTCGGCTGGATCCGTTTCCACGACCTCCACAGCCAGGGCAGCTACAACAGCGGCCTGGCGTACTGCCAGAGCAAGCTAGCCAACGTGCTGTTCACCCGCGAGCTAGCGCGCAGACTCAAAGGTACTCCTGTAGCACACCTACACACATGGCACCTTTTGCACAAGCTTCTCGCCGCCCACACCCCCTAACCGCCTCACACACACAACCATTGAATAGTGTATTGGAATAGATGCATTACACAGTCACATGTGTGACTCAAAACCCCGGAGTGGATTGCATCTTTTGGGACTGACTGGACTCTCTGGCCCAACCGTTGCGTTTCCTCCACAGGTACGAGCGTGACGGTGAACTCGCTGCACCCGGGCACGGTCAACTCTGAGCTGACCAGACACTCGACCCTGATGACCATCCTCTTCACGGTCAGCTCCGTCTTCCTCAAGACCCCCCAGGAGGGCGCCCAGACCTCCGTCTACTGCGCCGTGGCTGAGGAGCTCCACGCCATCTCTGGCAAGCACTTCAGGTCAGCTGCCGACCTGGGTCGATGGGCCAACCTTCATGGACGTCCGACTCGTTGGCTAGGCTGTTATGGATGACTCAAACCTGTGGGCTAGGCTAATGACTAACTGTTATGGATGACTCAAGCCTGCGGGCTAGGCCAATGGCTAACTGTTATGGATGACTCAAGCTTGTGGGCTAGGCTAATGGCTAACTGTTATGGATGACTCAAGCCTGTGGGCTAGGCTAATGGCTAACTGTTAAGGATGACTCAAGCTTGCAGGCTAGGCTAATGGCTAACTGTTATGGATGACTCAAGCTTGCCGGCTAGGCTAATGGCTAACTGTTATGGATGACTCAAGCTTGCAGGCTAGGCTAATGGCTAACTGTTATGGATGGCTCATGCTTGCGGGCTAGGCTAATGGCTAACTGTGATGGATGGCTCATGCTCGCGGGCTAGGCTAATGGCTAACTGTTAAGGATGGCTCAAGCTTGTGGGCTAGGCTAATGGCTAACTGTTATGGATGGCTCAAACTTGTGGGCTAGGCTAATGGCTAACTGTTAAGCTTGTGGGCTAGGCTAATGGCTTACTGTTATGGATGGCTCAAACTTGTGGGCTAGGCTAGTTACTCTGTGACTAACTCCGCTTCCTTTTGGGTTTCAGTGACTGCTCCCCTGCCTTCGTGGCTCCTCAGGGCCGGAGCGAGGAGACGGCCAGGAGGCTGTGGGACGCTAGCTGTGAGAACCTGGGCATCGAGTGGGATTGATGATGGATATCTGTTAAAACCGCCATCACCCTCCTCCTTAGCCCCCTCCTCCTTCATCCTTCATTGGCCTCATTCACCTACCGGCCATCTTGGCTCCATCTTGGTTCTAAAGGTTAAGGCTTCGTTATGTTCCAAGTTGACGTAACGCAATGACCACAGCAGTCGTAAACCTGTTTTGGTTCTGAGTGGGGTTAACTTTGGGTTTCCGTTAGCGGACCAATCACAGCCCTTGCTGCTGTGTCTCCTCGACGCAAGGTAACACTTTTTGGGAGGCGCACATCAGGCCCTTGCGGCGTAATGGGTCCCTAAACCCCCTTGCTTTGTGTCAATGTGGAACCATAATTAAGCCTTTCAGCTGGTTGATGAATGCAGAGTTCCAAAATGGCTGCTGGGCGAATAAGGCCCACTTTGTTAGTTTTGTGCTTACACGAGTTGAGCTGCTGGGTACCATGGCGACAGGAGTACCATGCCCATAATGTGAAGATTTTTGTATCAATGCAGTTATAATAACATAATAACAATGTATTTTTGGGGGGAGATGCCATGACTTGCGGTGTGTAAAGTTATGGAGCGAGTGTGACTTCAGATGTATATCTTTTGTGACAATGTGTGAATCTGATGTGGTGGAGATTGTGTGGGATACTGTGTGGTGGTCAAACCAGGGTTCACACCAAGCCTATTCATTACATTTCCTTTTCAAAACTTTTCATTTGTTTCTTAAAGTTCCTCCAGACTCTGTAGCCACAGCAAACTGTTTAGTACCGGCTTTTTAGAAAAAACAAAATGCGAGATATTCTTATGGTTTCTTAACCAAGAAATATAAAACATCATTGTCAATGTAGAGCATTGGCAATGTTGATGGATTATATAGACAGGGAGAGTTCCCATAGTTGAAGACAAAATAAAAAGCAAGCCCTAGCAAAAAAATCCAAAACAGGACCATTTTCAGTTTTCAGGTTACTGGAGGAAGTCTTCATTCCAAGGTTTTAATATTTACAGTTTTTGTTTTCTATACAGACTTATGTTGGACTTTTCAGCATTCACCACAAGCACAGCTGCCAAACTTTTTACAGTCGCTGGTGTTTTATATACTAGATGTACATGCCTTTTACTAGACCAACATTCATGTTCAGAGTTGAATGTTTACATTTGATGTAAATAAACATATGTTGCTAAAAGAGTTTCTGTACTTCTTGAACTTAAGGTGATTTGAATTGCAGTTCTGATTAGATGCAAATCAGGATAAAGGGAGCGGGACAGAAATCAGACAATATAGGATTTGCTTGGCTGTTAAATAAAAAAAAACTCTTGCTTTCAAGTAGACCAGCCCCTAGATGTGTTACCATTGGTTGGAATGTTACGCCCGGCCCACTTGGACTGACAAAATGAACATTTTTAGAGAACGAGCAAATGGAAAATTGTGATTGGTTAATTTAAAGCTGTGATTCCAGCAATATGAAAAGAATAGTAAATTACTTCTGTGTATGTATTCTGGAAAATAACTTTAAATAATGTAATAGTGGACCGACAAATGGCACAACTTGTTGTGGTTTCTACAATACCGATTTTATTCCATAGGATTTTATAAACATTACAATTATTGTTAACAATTTTAAGTGGCTGCCAAAAATAAAAATATTTATTACATATTTAATGATATATATTTACATCGTTGGAAACACAGTCATTCATATGATCATGAGTGTCATCCACACAGCGATGAAAATCAAAACAAATCAATCTACAAATTATTTGCATCCAAGCAACTATTAAAGTGCGGCAGTGGTGAGCAAACAGTCCATAATAAGCTAGTGGGCCACCATTTTCTCAAATTTCTTGCTCTTTTGCACTTGACCACAAGCTTCTTTGCTTCACTGAGTTAAGCTGAGGATTACGAGAAAGAGGCAACTGTTTAAAATGTCTGAACTTCATCTTACATGACCAAAACAGAACGAAAGGCATCCTTCTTTTCTCCTGCTCAATAGTTCTCGAGCTAACTAGGCTAATGGCAGTTATAGCAGTAACTTTAAATCGTCCTGATAAAAAATGTGAAGATTGTAATTACTTGTAGAATTGTAATTACAAAGCAGTTGGAAAAGTTTTGGGTGGGTGGGGGTAAAAAGGCAAAGTGAAGGGTAAAAAAACAGGTAAAAAATAAATTTTTAAAAAATTA
>JAOPJL010000132.1:13810057-13820562 GCA_027123545.1 Trisopterus esmarkii | reverse complement strand
TGTGTGTGTGTGTGTGTGTGTGTGTGTGTGTGTGTGTGTGTGTGTGTGTGTGTGTGTGTGTGTGTGTGTGCGTGTGTCGGAATGAAGCCCCAAGGGCCATGGCACACATTCGCCTGACAGTGACAGATTGGGTCTCGGAGCATGTGTTGGTGGTATGGTACATTTAAAGGGAATGTAAGGCAGCAGGGCAGATAGATTCTTGCTGGCAATTACAGACACTAGCACTGCACTCACCAGCCAGCACTGTGGTGACCGGGTTACCTGGTGGTGAGTGGAGAGTGATGGGGGACTGTACAGGTTTTCACTTGGTTGGGGCATGACAAAAATGACACCACAATGTAAAAAAACAACTAGAAATGATTAAAAATATAAAGAAACAAGCTAGTTTATAAGATGATTTCTTTTCTGTTTCTTATTTTTTTGTATTTAAGCTTTTCGCTAGGGGGAGGCTCATTATAGTGGTTTTCTTAGCCGTCATTACCTTCACAGACTTGTCCATGGAGGCAGACAGGAGCAGATGACTGAGCTGGGCCACTGGACACCAGTGGATTGTGTTCACCGGGCCCCCGTGTCCCTCCAGACTCTTCAGGTGCCTCCTCGGAATGCCAGCGGCGCCCGGCTTTTCCAGAAGGTACGGTTTGACCCTCTCACACACTTCCGAAAGCCTCTGGACACATCTGGACTGTTTGGTGGAAACCTCCTCGACCGACTGCTTCGATGACGTGTCCTCGGATGCAGAGGTAGGCCCAAGTCTCTGCCGCTTGGAGACGTAGGGCCGGATCCCGGATGAAGCATGCTGGGGTCTTTTAACGGTGTCTGATGATTTGTGTCTGTGCATTTGGGATGGCCCAGAGGAGGTCTGTTGTGAGGACGTCTTTTCGGGGGAATCTGGTGAAGCATTGGAAGCAATGGCTACTCTGGAAGAAGTGTTGGATAATGGTTTATCCGTGTAAGAAGGGGTGTATTGTCTTTCCCAGCCAATTTGGCCCTTAGGCGGTGCAGGTATATGGCTTTCTGTAGAGCTTTTAACTAGGGCTGAACCCAAATCCGTCTGTATGGAGGGAATTCTGCCTTGTCTTGATGTCCAATTAATATTTTTAGGGTGTGATTCGGTGGGTTTAAGGCCACAGGATCGCGAAACCGTCATGTCCTGATTTTGTTCCAAGTGTCTGATACAGCCCAGTATGTTAGAAGACTCGCAATCTGAGTCAGAAGAATCCTCATAATCCACCAGTGACTCCATTTCCCATAGAAAATCAGTTTGGAAAATGGTTTGAAAAGTGCGCCTGAACTAATACTGCTCCTATGATCCACTTTGTTTTAAAACTAAAGAGCGACACCCGCAGTTCGCTTTGAGTATTGCATTGCAGTAATAATTTACTGGAGCTTGGTACTTCGTTTACATTATACTAACATCCATGGTAGTTTGCAGCTTTAGACTGAACTTTGGGTTATCTACCAACTAAATGGGATGGGATGTTACAAGTAATAGTAGAAGGTATTCTATTTATACGCTTGAATATGAAACGATAACAAACCTTTACCCATTGTAGGAAGTGGATTTTTACGATGGGCTGTACTCTTAATATCCATTAATATCCAATACAAGGACAAACATATGCCTACATCCATAAACGCATGTCATCGATCTAGGGTGATAAATGGTTGCAGAGGAGTTTTGATTGCACCAACCAATATAGTTCTCACTCCGCCATGCCTGAATATTAACTTTTTAAACGAGGAGCCGAGACGAAAGATAAAGTAAGCAAAGATACGCAGAGAAAGACACCTGCACCTGAAAAACACTGCGCAGTTATCGTTATTATAAATGTACGCAAGACCGATGCGCAAAGATTACCCTCTCCACATGTAATACATTGTTTTCAAAGTAAAGGTTATCCCCATTTATTACCTTGGAACGTGCTACAGCTACAAAAAAAAACTTTTATTTTGACAGTTCCTATAAAATGGCTTCCGCTTTTCCATACAATATGCATTAAATTACAACAAAGTATAATTCGTGTGTAGAATTGTACTGAGATGAATGCATATACTTTGCAATAAAGTATCAATACACACACTTAACTAGAAATGCCCAAAATAGCTTATATTTAAAATGCGAATGCAGGGCGGAACCATAAAACTCACTTGTTTGCGGGGAAACAGTTTGAAGTGAACAAGTCACTGGACTTGCTGATGAAACATAAGAGTGATGAAACCAATTTCGATTATACTGAACTGCTGCAGGTTGAATGAGCTGACAGCTGTTTAACTATCCGATCGGTAGGCTGTCTTCGTTGAATAGTAAACTACATATAACATTGTATGTTCAACGATGTTAAAGATAAGAGGAGTATCTTTAACATCTACGATGCCCTAATCACATCGTAGATGGCGATCCTCATGTAATATCGTATTGCCTGCTTACTTAGTAGCTAAACTTAGCCATGTCTATAACATGTATCTTACTGCATATAGTTAATGAGTGTAATGTTATACTTTCTTGATGTTGCAGTGCACTTGTTTTTTAATTATGAATGAACTGAAGTAATCCTAGGCATTTTTCAATCAAAACTTACTCATTGTAACGTTTGATGTGCTACTTTTGTTTTTATGATTTTCAGTATTTCTTTGGCTAGTGGGCAGAAGGACAGATTGCGGAAGGACAGATTGCGGAAGTGTTGAGGGCGCGACCACGATGGAGCTCTATGAACAACTAACGGCACAAGGGGACAAAGTCAGATCCCTGAAAACCGCTAAGGCTGACAAAGTAAGCATTGGGATTCCTCCTTCCTTATGGACAATAGGTTGATCAATCAAAATCGTATATTTTAATTCCATTTCAATATAATACCTTCGCCTTGTCTTCATGTAAAGGCAGATGTTGACGCAGCCATCCAGCTGTTACTTAAGTTGAAAGTGGACTACAAAGAGGTAACCGGTCAGGACTACAAAGCAGGGTGTCCGCCCTCAGGAACGGATGTAAGTACCGACAGGCAGTCGGAAAATGGTGGTGAGGAGGATACTGTTGATCCCTGGAACGTAGCCACCAATAGTGCCAAAGGAGTGGACTACGATAAACTCATAGGTAATTGTCATTTTGACATTCATGTAAAAGTATTTAATACAATTGACGTGGTTCCATATTGTTGCTTTATGCATTCATGCATTACGTGGTTCTCTAATGTTATCCTTATCATTGGTTGTGGTTTCTTATAGTGAGATTTGGCAGCAGTAAGATTGACCAGGAACTGGTGGACAGAATAGAGAAGGTGTCGGGACAGAAACCCCACCGTTTCCTACGAAGGGGGATCTTCTTTTCCCACAGGTCCGTAGCATAAGACACGACTAAAATATTTCTCCTCTTCATGACCCACTAGCTCGTGTTTGATCCTGTCCTCATTTCCTAATGTCCTTAGTGATTCACTAGTCACCATCATGTGGTATAAACGTATTTAAAATACATAAACTTAATCGATACTGAATGACAATGATGTGTAATGGTGGTGTTTTGTGTGGTTGTCGTTCTATCTGGCAGAGATATGAATCAGGTACTGGACTCCTATGAGAAGCAGAAGTCCTTCTACCTGTACACCGGTAGAGGACCTTCGTCACAGGCCATGCATGTAGGACACCTGATTCCCTTCGTTTTCACCAAGTGAGAATCCTAAATATACAAGTACCTTTGAAATATTCAAGCAGAGATTGTGGTTGTTATCACATATTATTATATAGTATTATACTAGCAGAGTATTACATTATACAAAGGCTGATATCCTCAGCTGAAAGATTTTGGGTTCAATCCCGAGGTCTTCAGTCTACCACAAACTAACCCCTAGTGCTTGATAATTATGTAAAATAAATCACTGTAAACCTTTCAAGAGTAATGCCCTATCATGGTAATCAGTTTTTTTTTTAATGTATATTTTTTTCCCTACTCTAAGATGGCTACAGGATGTGTTTGACATCCCTCTGGTGATCCAGTTAACGGACGATGAGAAGTATCTGTGGAAGGACCTCTCGCTAGAGGACTGCCACCGCTTCGCCGAGGAGAACGCTAAGGACATCATCGCATGTGGCTTCGACGTGAACAAGACCTTCATCTTCTCCGACCTCGACTACATGGGGTAACTCTAGTGGCTATATGCACCTGAATGCTTGATTTTCTGATGGATAGATTTCTGATAGTATGATTGTCCCTTTTTCCTCCCCAGTTCATCCCCAGAGTTTTATAGAAATGTGGTTAAGGTTCAGAAGCACGTTACTTTCAATCAAGTCAAAGGCATCTTTGGATTTTCTGACAGTGACTGCATTGGTAAGAAGAATCTTATAGCAGAGCAACACTTCCATCCGTCTTAATTGAATGGATTCACTAATGGATTCCATTGTCTTTTTTTTAAAGGAAAAATCAGCTTCCCAGCCATCCAGGCCGCCCCGTCCTTCAGTAGTTCTTTCCCACAAATCTTCAAAGGACGGAAGGATGTTCAATGCCTTATCCCGTGTGCCATCGACCAGGTTAAATAACCATGAGAAGAACTATCACAGATGCTTAGAATGCTCAACAGTAGCAGATGGATAATTAACACTAACATGACTGAACCTGTCTCTTTTCTCACCACCAGGACCCCTACTTCAGGATGACCCGGGACGTGGCCCCCAGGATTGGCTATCCTAAACCCGCCCTATTGCATTCCACCTTCTTCCCCGCCCTGCAGGGGGCCCAGACCAAGATGAGCGCCAGTGACGCCAACTCCTCCATCTTCCTCACAGACACCCCCAAGCAGATCAAGAATAAGGTAGTGCAACGCTCACAGGGGACCGACACCTTAACACATGATTATTGGTTGAAATGATTTACCTAAACTTACACTATGTACTTCTTCCATTTAGCAATGTCTAGTGGCTTGCGTTGTAGCTACAGTTATAGCTGTCATCTTCTCGTCTGTATATTGTGTTAAAAACACTACTAAAACACAACTAAAATCGTAACCACCAGAAAGCGTGTGAACTATTTTTGTCTATCCTGGCCTTTTGGTTCCTGTTGCTAGGTAAACAAGCACGCATTCTCTGGAGGAAAAGACACAATCGAGGAACACAGGCAGCTTGGTGGTAACCCAGACATAGACGTCGCCTTCATGTACCTCACTTTCTTCATGGAGGATGACGAACAACTGGAGAAGATCAGACAGGTAGTTACTGATTCCTCTTTTAAAGACCATAGTGAGAAGTCAATGATTATTTTATTGTAATCATTGTTCCGAACCTTAAAGGTGCAGTGTGTAGATTTTAGTCGCATCTAGCAGATCGGACTTGGCATAAATAGAATATAGTATTCATAAGTATGTTTTTACGAGTGTATAAAGAGTTGGCGCAATGAACATAACGCCCTGTAGCCTTAAAGTTAGTGTCCACATGACAGATTGTGTTTAGGCTACATTAAAAAACTAAATTTGCATTGTACCTTCTTGCCTTTAAGAAAAAAGCTTATATTGTTTTCAAATATAACTTTCTTCGCTTCATTCTCTATCTCTTTCTACAGGACTACAGCAGTGGTGCTTTGTTGACAGGAGAGTTGAAGAAGATGTTGATTGAGACACTGCAGCCGATGATCACAGCGCATCAAGAAAACCGCAAAAATGTCACAGACGAAATGGTCAAACAGTTCATGACCCCCAGACCGTTAAATTTTAACTTTTAGCTTCGAGAACAATATTCCCGCTATTCCCTACTTTTGAAGGAAGCATGGCATTGCAAACGCTTACGATCGAGCAGCCGAGGCGTGTCAACTCAATGTTTGTATGGCTGTGATCAGTGTATGATGAAGAAAGCAGTGCTCCCCTGTCTTAAGCTCAGCCCATCCTTTCAAATGGCAAGTAAAGTTATGAGATATCCATCACACTGTGAATGTTTTTACTATTGGAAAACACACGTATCAAAATGTGAGTTTGGGACTAGTACATCTTACACCGAAAGAGCAGCTCACCAAGGGGCACCCCAGGATGAAATGACACCTCAAATAAGACCGTTATGATTGGTTTAAAAGTCATCTCTTAAGAGTTTGACAATGATTAATACTGAGAATATGACAATACATGATACAGCCTTATTTCCATTTAAACATAAAGGGAAATTAACAGTGAAAATAGATTGTTGTGGTAGAATTTGACTGCAATCAAAAAACAAATCAAATGTACACCGGGCACATTACATATAACCTTTTATTAATAATTATTGAATAGGTTAATTTCACTAACTTCGTCTAAAAATATGTTTAAAAATATTTGAAGACTAGATTATTTAGAACAGAAATCTGTTTCAACCATGAATAAATTAATATGAACACTTGAAATTATGGCATTTGGGTAATGTAGTAGTATTAACCATGTATAAATATAGCTCTATACTTAAATATGATGTATACATTGAATAGAGGTAGATTGCAATGTTTTCAACAACTTCAAGCCACAACAATTGTCATCAGCTGCCTTCTGAACCCACACATAAGCGCAGCTTGTGAAAATGATATGAATGAAGATATTTAACTTAATCCAAGTCATAGTTAGAGGCTTAATGATGGGTTAATGTAGGTTGGAGTATTGTCACGCGCAAACAGTTTCAAGTATGGCTACAATTGCATAGCTACATGAATGTTACTGAATTCCAAGACAGCTATTCTATTTGATTTCACAGCAAAATGTGCATACGTATAGAGTATGCATATACATGGGCCAAAAGAGCTCATGAGAAATGTGGTTTTGTGTCCAGAACTCCTCATAGAGGCATTCATATTTGAGCAACCATTATGTTTGGCAATGGAGAATAGAAATTACAAGGTCTATGAAGTACCATATCTGTTAAGATATATACATTAATAGCCAATTCATTCACATTTTAAGTATTTAAAAAAATATGCAGTATTTTACTGATCAGAATTTTAAAATGTCCTTTTTTAAGTCTTGAGAAAAACTTAATCAAGACACATAGGCCTATATCAGTAAAAAACATACTGACCAAGAAAATTAACCAATCCTAATATACATATGTGTATCTATAATTTAAAAAACCTGCAAATTCCAAAAGCATGGTCCAGTTACAGTAATGGGAAACCAGCTCTTGAACAGCTAGGTTGAGGGTCTGAGCAGGCGGATCACTACTTCATACATGGCAAACACTGACATGTTGACCGGAAAGGCGCGTACACAGTTGATCGCCAGCCCCTTGTAGAGCACACCCGCCCCCTCCGTGCGTACGCTGTCTGTGATGCAGTGGAAGAAGCCCTTGTACTTCCTCTCCCCCATCCAGTCCATCTGGAGACGGGCCTTGATCACGTCCATGGGAGTCCCGACAAACCAGCCACATGTGCCTGAAAGACCCCCTGCCAGCAGGACCACCTTCCACTCTGAAGAGAGGGAAGTGTTGTTGGAGGTATCTTGCAAAAGGCTAGTTATTCAATAACTGGGTGAGAGGTTAGCCATCTCTGACGCATACACTTTTTCCACATTTCCCGCGTATAGGGATTATGTATTTCTTTCAGAATTTATTTACCAACAGAAGCCGAAAAGATTCCTATTCTTTTAAACAACAAACTGACACAATCCGTATCACAAATGATCACACATCCATTTTAGAATAAGGCTGTGACTTACTTGGTTACATATATTGTAATACATACAACATAAAAAGGAAAAAGCAAAGGTGGATAAAGTGCAGCAGTCTGAATACGTTCAGAATGCAATGCACTATGCACAGCACAGGGTACAAACATGAAGTGTGCTTTATCGTACCTGGCCTAGTCTGCCCCGGGGGTGACAGCTGCTCACAGATAACATTGTAGGTGGTGAAGTAGGTGGCGAAGGCAGGGCCATCTCTCAGAGCCAGCGCCTGGGCTCCCTTGTACAGCCCCAGCACCCCCTCCTCCCGGGCGATGGTCAGCAGGCAGTGCACCGGCCCCCGGTACTTGGGCTTCGGTGACCCGGTGGGGAGCCCCTGCAGGGGAACCACCTGACACTGCAGACGCACCTTCACAATGTCCGCCGGGGACATCACGGACACCTGAGGAGTTAAAGGTAAAGAGTATAGAGACAGTGAAGTGTGTACGTTTTATCAATTAACTATGGTCAGTTGTGTAAAAGTGCAGCCATAATTTGTTCTTATCTCTAATTAAACATTAAGCATATGCAAATAAATGTGATTGATAACATTTGAACAGAATAGTTATTCTACACTATTAACTATTAATTTGTCATTTTAGTAAAAATATTCTCCTTAATTTATTGTTCCCAACACAGCCATTGAAATTGTTTATTTAGCAGGGCTTGACACAAGGGTTGATGTGTCAAGAGCCTACAGTCGACTGTTAGAACCGGGGGACCTTTTCCATCAGGTCAAATTAAGACCAACTGTCTGTGGCCATCTGTACAATCATCCATCCGTAATATTTCACAGAGGAATCCCGTTCCATACCTGCGCAACCCCTCCAGCAAGCCCAGAGAGGAAGATATCCAGCTTGGCCGGTCGAACATCCACACTCCTATGTCGTAGCTGACCCAGGATTTGCAGGATATTCCTATAGGTCCCAAACACCACAGAAGAGCTCAGGGAAACGGTGGTGACAGGCATGGACATGCCTTTGTAGAAACCCTTAGCCTGAGGAGGTTCAAAAGGGCAACCCAATGGGCAGAGCATAACAGATAATTAGAAAGTGTCACAATGATTTTTAAATGGAAAGACAAGATCTGAGAAGTGCTCCAAAAAGATGGCCATGAGTTGCAACACTGACCCCTTCATTCTTGCATGTAGAGCGAATACAATGCCAAACTCCCGTGTACTGGGGTTGCGTTTGAATCCTCACCTATATCATCAAAGGAACAGAGGTTCGGCTGAAAATTCCCTTCATGCGTTTATCATACACGGCTACTGCTTATAGGGGTGTTAAAATATACCTTGACTGTATCTAAAGGGTACCCAACTGCAACGCCAAAGGCCCCTGTTAAGACAATTCGTTCAAGGTTATATTCACTCACGATATGAATGTGAAATCACAACAAAGTCCAATCTGTACCGTGGTCATTATAGGTGAAGACACTGTAAAGTGGGCATTGTAATGGCAAGCCCCATGATGAAAATATTGAACTTACCTCCAACAGAACCAGCGAGAAAGTCGGCAAAATGCATTGTCTTCCTATTCTGTATAAAAACAGAATGATGTAAAGGCTCGGCTGGAAGCTAGCCTGATACTAGCAAGCTAGCGACCAGGCAAACTACTAAATGTAATTTGACAGTTCATTTGAATATAATATTACAATTTCAATGTGTAAACGTTGTCCATTATGGTTCGAGTCAAGAAGGAATGCCTGTATGGTTTTACACTGAAATCGACAAATAATACTGTCCTAAGAGACTGAATGGATCATTAGGAGAACATGAGTCGCCTGATCGGCGGCGTAGCGTAGTGCCTCTGGCGCTGACGTCAGCTGTCAAACACTACAAACGTGGGATGCGTGTGGAAAGCCAATGTATGGCAATCCATTTGGGACAAACCTGGAAATAAAAAAGGCTTGCTAAACCTGATATAAATTGCATTAAGTTAGTTCACTGCCTATTTCACTCAATGACTGTTTGCCAACCACAACTTGATTCTGTCAGCCTTAACAGTACAACAGGGGACCTTGTGAAATTGAAGTGTATAAAATAATGCTCTGGAATCTTAGAGAAACAATATTCAATTGATATCAGACCCCACAATTATCAGAAATGTTTCAACCTTTAATTGCTTTTTTAAAAGCATATTGTGCACTCCCATGTTTATATAGAAAACTTGAAAAACAATTTTAATATATAATTGATAAATACACCAGTCCACTTGAAAATCAGGTCTGTCAAATCCATAGGTCAAATCCCAAACTACTCCTTTAAGGTTCTCGTTGACCATTAGGTGTGATGTTGATTAGCAATCCTCAGCCACACTGGTGACAGAACACATGGGAACGTCCACCCACATGTTTGATGGACCAGGTGGTATAGTAGGGAATGTTTATATGAAGTGTCACCTAGAATCGTTTATATTGATATGCATCATTAACTACTGTGGAAATCACCTTTGAGCTGCTCCCCTCCCATCAATGAAAGTATGCAACACTAGCACAGAACTTATTTAGAGACTTGATTGCAAATTTCAGCAGAAGCTGTAGAGAGGATAATTTTATTCAAACGGAATTACAAAAAAATATAGTTGCAACTGTTGAAAGAAAGTTAAAGTATAAAATAGTCAAGTTAAAATCACCAAGAACTTTAAGCAACACACTTCCCAGCATTTCTCACAAAACCAGCGTGAAAACAAACCATGCGTTCATTAAAACAGTTTATTCTGGAAGCAACAAGTGTTGTGACACAGTCAGGCAGACTTGCAATAAGGACTTTGTTGGTCCGCATGCTCTCTAGAGGATGGATACAAAATTCAAAGTCAGTACATATTAAACATGTGTGCTAGATAAGACATTTTGATA
>JAOPJL010000132.1:13605005-13616476 GCA_027123545.1 Trisopterus esmarkii | reverse complement strand
GGTGCACGCTTGGGGGTGTGTGTGTGTGTGTGTGTGTGTGTGTGTGTGTGTGTGTGTGCGCGTGTGCGAGCGAGCGTGCGTGCTTGCTTGACTGTCTTTGTGACCCCCCCGCCACAGTACAGCAGAACGTCGTCGTCGTCCTCTTCTACTATTATTGTTTTCACTATTGACACTGGAAGTGTTTTTTCCCCGCGCTCTTAGCATCGCTCTTCTTGATTGTTGGCCCAGCCTGTTGCACGCCTGGCCTGTCGTCGCGCACCCGGCGCTCTCTCTGATCACGACGAGCTTTATATACACATCGCGTCAGTGGATGTGCTGCACAAGTGGACCCACATCCACTTGTGCCGTTGGCACGGAAAACCCCAAAAAACACAGTCCTGTCCAGCTGCCCAAAAATAAAAGAATCAGTAGTTATTGTAGAAAAAAATAACAATTCTGCCAGGAATGTCTGTTTTTTGTTTTTGGGACCGCCGGAATATGGTGTTTAGGGAGCAACAAAAAGTGGAATGTAAATGTTTCGGCCCGAGTTAATCAACGCTAGTACTTTTGTTTGACACAGAATGTGTGCGTGCGTGAGTTTACGAGTGTGTTCATTGCACGACTTGGAGGTGTGTGTGTGTGTGTGTGCGTGCGTGTGTGTGTGTGTGTCGTCTTGTGGGTTTGCTACGGGGTTGTGTGCATGGTCCCGTGCAGTGATGATGTAATGTGGCTTCCTCTTCCTCCAAAATCCTTTTGATCTGATTGGTCTACCTGCTGCAAAATCTGTTTTTTGAGATTACGTGTTACGTTGTTATATATTTTTTTATAATTATTACTTAGGATACAAAAAAAGGAATCTACGGCGGTTTCTGTGAAAGGAACCCGTCTTGGGACGTTGTGGCATGTTGATCTGTTTTCTTGTTCCGTGGCGTTACTTTTGACACTTTTGTCCTTGTTGCTCGGGTTATTATCCGTATTGAATGCCGTTCCCTGTGTTTAGCCGCTTTTGTTGTTTAATTTTTTTTGTTTTTCTCTTGGTCAAAAAGAAAGTGGTGAAAGACATGTTAACCACGTTGCAGGAAGGTGAAAATCAAGCTCTGGATATGTCGAAAAAACTGACTGTTCTATACTGTTCTCCGCCACCCCTATCTCCCTCCTGGGTCACTTGACAGTTGCATTAGTGTTCCGCAAACTATTCGCCATGGAAACACTGTCTTCAACGGCTTCCATTCTATTGGCATACCTACTGATCTCATGATCTGTGATTCTGTTTTTTTTTTTTTGGATACCGGTTATTATATTGTTCGTATTTAACCATTATCCGAAATATTTGAGGAAAAAAATTTTGTTTTGTGAAACGCTTGATGTGTCTCATTTGTAAGTAGCTTCAAGGGATGGGTTCTTGCTTAAAGTTCTGTGCCTAGACCCGCAGGTGAAGCAGAATGTCTTTACATGAGAAACACATGATGGCCATGGGCCCAGGATAACCCATCTGCTCTAGGAAAGGCCCATCACTCCTACAATACATGATTTACTAGTTGCCTCAGTTCACCGTGCATCAGAATTATGTCATTCTCGACGGTCGCAAAACGTTCCCCAATTTTATGGCAGTAAGTGCATATCAATGAAAAATAAAATATTGAATCATAAAGATTTTTATATCTTAACATTGAAATAAAAATACTGTTGCTATGACAATGTTTTGTTTGGTTTCCCCTGTCAACGGTTAAGTGCAAGAGAAAATAATGGGTTTCAAGGAGGGATGTGAAAATGGGCGCTGAAGGGGCTAGCCTAAAATGAAGGGGGAGTTCTTTCCACAGCATTGGTCCAACGACTGAAAAACCCCTGCCCTGCTCTTAAGTCCTGACGGAGGGATGCTGATTAACAGTAATTGGTAATTTGACCTCAGTGACCTCGGGGGAGCATGGTTTGTTAGGTCGTCGAAAATGTTATGCAGTCCCCATCTGTTCCTCATGTCTAAAAAAAAAAAAAAACAACACAAAAACAGCGCATCTTCCCTCGCTGCATGCAGCACCTCAATCCATCTGCTCACACTGCAGTGTCCTGACTCATGTGTCACCTTTCTTCATGACCAGGCTCCATGCTGACGTAAGCAGCAGCAGCAGCAGCAGCAGTCACCCCTCCTGCCCGTGGCCGTGGTTTGCAGTCTAACAATATCCTGGACCCTGCGCTTTGGGTTCACCTGACCACCACTGGATCTTTTGTATTCCAGAGCGGCGCTGCGCCAGACTGGCTTTGACGTCATTGCCCACCGGCGAAAGGCAACGTGCGTCTCAGAACACAGTTAACACTGAGTAACACTGAACAGTGAGAGGAGATCCTCACAGTCTCTGTTGTAAATCTGCACATAACCACGGATTAAAGTAATCCGGAGCAGAGAGAGGGGGCACTAGGAGAGGATGAGAGAAGAGGGATGTGGGATGAACGGGAACAATACCTAAATGCCGTAATGTATCTTGGCATTATAGCATTATGTAAGGTGCATCACATTCCAATAGTGTATGTGGGATGAATATCTTTTGCTTACATTTTGTAATTTAATATAATCATACTCTGCTGGGGGGGGCAGTTTGTTACATTACTTAAAACCGATTAAATCTTAGCTATTTTAAAGGGTTTGAAACACAGCTGTTGCATAACCAACAGATTCCTGCATATAAAAGTGTAAATTAACTTGCAGGCCAGAGGAGGTTTGTCATCTGGGAACAGAGGATTACAGATAAAGGTTCAACCCATTCCTACAGGTAGTGTTGGGTTTCCCCACTCGCTTGTGTGATATTGTTATTCTCTCAAGTTTTAACTTGATGCAAATACAAAACTGTCAGTGGTGTTACCAGATGAAGGCCTGAACAAAGCTTTGTGTTTGAAGTAATATTTTACTGTGTAAAGTAGAATGATGACAAACACATGAGGTGCATCTGTTGGAAAACCATTGTTCTTTTATTCTTTTTATTAGGCAGAGTGAAGACTGTTTAGGCAAGGGACTGGGCAGGCAGCAAGGATGCCATTATTGTACTAATTGAAGTCGTATTTCTTGATTCATTTTATAATGTTTGTGCTCTTCGACCAATGGCTTCCAAGAATGAAGCTCAAATGTTTGCTACAGTGTTAAAGAACAACAACAACAACAGGTACATCCCACAGTTAAAACAATTAGAATAGCCTTGTAATCAAAACTGTAATGTTGATGCATGAGCTTAATCAAACCAACCTCTTTTCCCTTGGCGTTTAAATTATTGACTATTATATTACTTATCATATTTTCTCTTGGGCTCTTTAAAGCTAATCACTTTACCCATTAGTGATCATATTATGTGGAAAAACTGCAGCACAAGACGGCTATGTAAAATGTGTAAACAGTTGTCTTTCAAATGTGATGCTGACGTATTTCTGTGAAGTTTAGCACCTTTTCTTTCACTGCACCGGTCACACAACAGCGTATTTAATTAGTGGGACCCGTCTTTCAGGGCCAGGATTCATCTCCTCCAATGAGAGCTTGGTTTGTACGGTGTGAATAATTAGGCTCGCTGAGATCACAGGATTCACAGTGTCGAGAGCAGCTTTCCATTTTTGGCCTACATTTACCAACATATGGGCGCTTAATTTGTCTTAATCTGTCATAATGCTGAATTATTACCTGCTTTTATGATACCTGCAGCATATGTTGTCAAATGAAAGCAGTCAGTGGCTTGCAGATAGTTTTCGAAAAGCACAGTTGTCATATTGTGACAAATGTGTCACAATTGTATATGAGAGTAATATCTTTGTGACACAATGATGACACATACATGGCTACTTATTGATGTATATTGACAATCGGTAGTTGTATTGTTTGAAATAATAAATGTACCATGTAATTTGATACAAATAGACAGTTCAATCAAACAGGCATTGAACACTTCAATTTCTCAGTATTTCTTTCAGTCTCCTCAGGAGAAACTGAGCTGGTAATGGAACCGAATGGAACAGTGATATAAGTGCACGGAAAAGAGTGATAGAGTGCTGCGAGAGGGAGAGAAAATGATAAACTGAAGCATCGCCCCTCCCCTATTGCTTCAGCCATCTGATGTCATGGCTGCGTTTCCAAGGGCAACCGGGCCGGTGACGAGCACTCTCTGGTGAGGAGACGGGAGTGCACATGAACAAGATGGACAGAGAGAGAACAAATGGTGCTGTGGTTCTGCATTGTAATACCTCCCTCAAAGAGTGAAGCGTCTTTACGAGACGGCAGTGCTCCTGCTGTTTCATGCAGATTACCAGGAGAGGAGGACACATGACTGCCCTGCTAGCAGCAGCATCAGCGTCATCACAGAGAGGCAGCCTGACCAATCCCCTCGCTGGCATGCTCATGAGTCAGGCAGCCAATGAGCTGACGGTGTGCTGCTCCCCACCAAGGCGGTAAAGGATGCAGAGGGAGCAGAAGGCAGGCTCGGATCTCTTATTAATGAATGGAGTGTTTTCCACACTGCACACTCTGCTACCTCTTGCTCACACGGCTCTAGTCACTCTCCGCACTGATTCAGGACAGCTGAAGAACCATCCACAACAACAACAGCAGCAGCAGCAGCAGCAGCAATAACGACGGCAAGAAGCAAGCTCAGGCTCGGCTAACAACAAAGCAATGAGTGAGGAAGAGGACGACAACAGGATGGACGTCGCCAGGGAACCGCCGAGACACGGCAACTCTGATCCCGACGAAGACACGATGGAGGACGAGGACGAGGACGCCTCGGCCGGCCCCGTGTGCATCGCGGACCCCCACCCTTACATCACCCCGCCGGGTGCCCCTTCCGCTTCCTCCTCTTCCTCCTCGTCCAAGCCGGAGGACGCTCTCCTCTCCCTCACCCTGCCGCCGTCCACCTCGGCCTCCGCCCTGCTGGCCATGGTGTCCCCGGCCACCCGGCGCTCCATCTCCATGGGGGACTTCCGGCGGGTGTCGGCGGCGCTGCTGGCCCGGTCGGAGCCCGCCTCCGCCTCCGCCACGGCCCCCTCCTCCAAGCTGGTCACCCCCAGCTCCAGCATGGAGTTCCAGGCGGCCCGGCGGCGGCTGCTGGAGGTGGAGGAGCGCCAGCGGGTCATCCACCAGATGGAGCGCCGGCTGGAGGAGCTGAGGCAGGTGTTTGTGCGCTCGGAGCAGGAGGTGGTGGTGCACGGAGAGGTGGTGTCCCGCATCTCCGGCGCCGCCCAGCAGGGGGAGCTCCACGTCTCGGAGAACACCCAGCGGGTGAAGAAGGGCCTGAGGTTCAAGAAGCACCGGCCCACCATCATCTTCTCGTCCATGCTGGGGCTGCGCACGTGCCTGCCGTGGCCCGTCAAACTGAAATAAAAGGGCCAGGAGGTGGAGGTGTCACTGTGCCCTACAGTGCTTCCTTCTCTAGCTCTGATGCGTTTTACGGATGAAATTGGGTGCGTCCCACCATTACTCGCTTGGCTCTACCCTCATGGACATCGCTGCTGGTTTTTTTTCCCGTCCACCCTCCTTGCTCTCCTATGCTGGGGCTGGCCCCCGGGCGTCTCTTGTAGTGCCTCCTACAACAACTGCTGTTGCCTGCTAGTAAGCAGCTGCCTTATCAGCACACGGGCGTCGTGGTGCATCTCTTTGAAAATGCACTGACCTGACACAAGCCAACCGACAAACCGACCAAACGTCAATGTCTCCAATGTCCTCACTGGGTTTTGTTAGTTTTTAGGTTTTGTTTTTTTTCGCATACACACTCGCTTGTCTAGCTCCTTGAATGGGTGATTGCATCGTGTTTTCAATGTTTTTTTATTTGATGTTTATATCATAGATATTAACAGATGAGTAGGTGGCACAAAAAAGTAGGATGAAATGACGGGCAGATTCAGAATTGGTTTGAAGATAAGAGAGGCAGAAAGAGAGGCTCTGTATCGAAGGGGCTCCCCTCCTCCGATGCACAAAGGTTTAGGTTAGAAGAGAAAGGAACACAAGGTCAGCACAATGAAGTTAGACGCTGCATTGTTACGTAAACCCAGGAGGACAGAGGGAAAGGAGTGATGAACGAGGAAACAACAGAGTGGGACTGTGTGGGAGGGATGGAGCAGGAACAAGATGTTCTGAAGTGCCTAGGCTCCGGTTTCCCTCGTTTTATTTTAGAGCCAGTGCTGGAGACCACCACCGGGAGCGAGTGACAAGAGAGAGTGCACACAGCTCCACCGGTGGCCTCTTTAGTTTCTCATTCGGTTTGCTATGTATTCCGCACGCAACTCTCTATGAAGAACCTTTAGAATGAGCAACCAAACATTACTAGACATTACTAGATGAATACAAAGGTCTCCAATATGATTTTTTTTTTGGGGGGGGGGGGAATCTGCAAAGAAATGATGCTGCATTTGTGTTAAGATCTTAGAAGTTTGAATAAGTAGGTAAGATAAGTTAAGGTAAGGTAAGATGATGAAGCTCAGGTTGAGATAGAGGTGGCCGGGGACCATGTGTTGTTGATGAGGGACCAATTGAGAATCCTTTGCTTGTCTCCATTAGCCACATCTTTTGGGTGGTCAAGCTGTTCAGGGATTAAACTGGGATAGGGTTTAGGTCCTCCCATCATACAAGACATGCTGTTCCCATTCAAAAGGTTTTATTTTGCAACATAATGGACTGTGAATATATTGTTTGTTTGCATGGAAGTTTTTTTTTTTATATTGAGACTTCTAATATTTATTTGATGCAAAGCAAAAAGTTGATATTTCAAAGTTATACCAGCTGCCTTGTGTTAGACAGTGTATTACTGCCACTTCCTTGTGTGATAACGTAAACCTTCAATAGGCAGTGTACACTGATCAATAACTTCTGGCCGATGCTCAGTGATTGGGGACATGGTACTGTTGTAGGTGACCTGGTTACCACTTATAGATTCCCCTCATGGGATTATTATTTCTATCCCTCCTCCATTCACCCACTTTTGTCAGCGTAAAAAAAATAATTGTCTCTTCTGTTCATCTGTGTCAACCTCCCTCTCCTGTGACTTTGTACTTTGTGTGCGTGTGTAGTAGGCCAAGCCAATGCACCATGGGGATCTATTTTTGGAAATTGTTGGCCACACAACCATGGAGAAGCACTCAGTATCAACAGGAAGTGTGTTTGAACACGGTGCTGTGCTGTGTCATCAGCACCCTTCCTTTAACAATGGCTGTGTTCAAACGACCAGGGAGGCAGAGACTGGAAGGTGAACTGCCTCTCGTTGGCTTGAAACGCGCTTCACTGCTAAAGCGCCTCACTGCATCTCGTGCTTATTAAGATACTCCTTTTATCTCAGTGTTCATCCAACATTATGTACGAAGTGAATGACACAAGTTGAGCTTTCGGTTGAATGTAAGGTACTAACTTATGCCGCTACACGTTGATTGAGACAGTGGTTTATCACAAATTCAATAGGCTTCTAGTATAATTGACCTCTTCACTATCGATTGTTGATTTGTTATTTAAAGTAACATTCAACATTCATTCAACCAGGGAATACTCACGTTTGACGTCTTTGTGCAAATACCAAATCATAGTTGGCCGAGACAATTCACAGCATGACATTTGTACAAAAGTCAAACTAAAAGGCAGAGACCGTACACATGTTGATCCTCATGTATATCCTAATGCATATTTTTTTCACAATGCCTTGTCTGTGCATTGGTGAGGATGGAAAACAATGGTGAACTCAAGACTCTCAGAAGACTCCGAGCCATAGTAGTTAGTCCATCGTCTGGTTAGTCCAGAGTTAGATAGTTAGTCCATCGTCTGGTTCAAAGAAAAGCCTCATGCACTGACACATTTCCTATGTATGTAGAAAGGAAATATCTGTGGGCCCTCTTGCAGAATGAATGTAATGTTTCTCTTCTGTTCTGGCACTTCTTGTTACCGTATGGAAGACTTATTTAACCTTTGGGAAAGGATGTAGGTACAAAATGTACCCTTGACTTCACATGCTAAACCCATTCAACTATTTCCCATGGTTAAATAATACGGTGATAACCTTTCTATGTTTCAAATGTTTTTGATAACATATTTCAACCAAAATACTTCACCCTTAAATACATACCAATGAATGAACTGGGGAAGAGAAGGCTCCTTTAAGGATACACATACTAGCTCGCCATAGGTATAAAACACACTTTATGGAGCCTATTTATCAATTGAATGTATTTATGTATTTGTAATTGTTTGTGTGCTATGGCAGAAGAATCAATTGAACTAAGCACATTTTTCAACCGTTTGAAAATAATTACTGCTGAAATATTTACTTCAAACTATTTTGTTAATGAAAGTTTGTATTATTATATAACCAAGATCAATACAAAGTTTAAATCAAGGGTTTTAAATTGTATACATTAAGTATACAGGGTTGAAGTAGGTACACATTCATCATATGTCAATACAAATTGTGATTCAATGGTAAAAATGTAAAAACCTCTGCCCTTTAAAATTGGATTTGAGAGCATATTACATTTACATTTAGGGCATTTAGCAGATGCTTTTATCCAAAGCAACTTACAATAAGTACATTTGTCAATAGAAAGAGAAACAATGTATAAATATGTCTACTAATATATGAATACATTAATGCCATAAGCATGATAAATGACTAGATAATGTGATGAATGTGTATGATAGACCTAAACTCTAAATTAGATTGTAATGTTTATTTTTAAATGCTCTTGCTTTCATATCTTGCCTACCATGATGTAAGCAATTTATGTTTTTTTCTAAAGTTTATGTGCAATCCTTAGTGTATCCTTTACTTGAGCACAGATATATAATGTATGACAGTAGTTAATGTTTCAGGGCAACATTTTCATGGAAGCCTTTGTCTGGTTTTGAAAGGCAAAACTCAAATAAATACATTTAAACTTCTAGCAGTGCAATGTGTGAATTTATTTATTGGCTGAAGGGAGAAGCCAGTTCGATGGCATCATAAATGCACATATTGTTTAATTTAAAATACTAAAATTCGTTTTTTCTGGGTAAGGGATCGACAGGAAGGCTATACTTTCACATACTTATGACTCAATTTCTCACAATGATTTACATATCAATCAGAAAATGGGGCAGCCATTGTCCTCAGAAGAACTCTTGTTTGCAGTCAGCACTTGAGCTGCTAGAGGAACGCTACCGCAGGACAGCTGTCTGTGGCCACACCTGCTCCCCACACAACGGATGCTTCCAGTGAGTAGCTGCTGCAGACTCCAAGCACATAGCATAGAAAAATAATCTTTATGTGGATTGAGTTGGGTACAAAATAATTCTTATTCAAACATATACTTTGTTGTATTAATAAAAAAAAAGTAGCATATTATATTCCTAGAGGCCTGCTTGTCCTAAATAAAGGTAGTGGAATATATGATGTTCTGTGATACTTTAAAACATGCACAAAACTAAAACATACAAACAGCACATATACAACAAAAACAGCACTTTATTCCCTTTCAGTCCTGTGTACGGGCATTTCTGAGATGTGCTGTAAGAGCCTCTTTTAATTTTGCATTTCATTAAAAGGGTTTGGGATAATCAGCAGCTCGACTGGTGATGTGGTTTATGGGAAAATAAATCCCACTTGACTTGACTTAAGTATCCATTATTGAGGGACGGATTTGTGGCAAAGTTACATTAGGCTGATGAATTCACTGTTGCTCACTTACCAACCCAGAGCTAGTGCGTTAATCCTTTTAAAACACTGCACAGCTGAGTATGTAATACATCTTCAATGACCTAATACATATATGTATATCTATTTAGAGCATACACATGCACATAATAAACAAGGATGGCCCCAAAATCCTCCTATTAACACAGGTTTCCGGGTTTAGCATGGGCCTGATCCAGTCTGTATGGTAAAGTGCTGTAAAATGAAAGCTGATGTTGGAAATCCACTGGTTTTGAAAATGTATCTCTTAACAGCAGTGGCTCCTGTGCACCTCCACACACGGAGGAGGGGATAATGGTCTTGATGCGAATGTATATACAGAGAGCCGAGAAAGAGAAAGTCACACTATCCATTTGCCGTCCGGCCTGTTGCGTGAGCGACCGACTGGAATGACATCACCTTGGATTCCGGATGCTCGGATCAGGGGGAAGAAGGCAACGGGACAGGGGCTAGTGGGCAAGGAAGGACCAATGAAAAGAGGAGGTTTAGAGGAGGAGGCGAGGAGCTAAGGGGACAAAGACTGGCAGACTGAGAAGCTGGACAGGTGGATGGAGGAAGGGAGAGGTGAAATCTGAGACAAAGAGAGTCTACAGTCAACAGACTTCCTCCATGATATGGCACCCAGCTATCACTTTCTGCGTCCAAACCATGAACATTCTGTGCTGCTGTAACAATAGCTGCAAGATTTAGCAAACAAAATGGCAGCAGCTCAGTTTGAATGTCACAGAACATGCATTAGTATACTTGACATCAGAATAACCAATCAAAGGAAATTACTTTATGGTGGCTCTAGTACTCACACTAGCCTGTGGAGCAGTTTCTGTCTACTACTGGAGTGTGTATAGCAGTCATTAGTACAAGCTGCTATCTCAAATTAAATTAATTATTTAGACATCTCCTGCCCACATTGAACGTTAAGGGCATTAGCTAACCATTAGCTCTCTGGGCAGCAGCTACTGTACATCACATTGGGACACCAGCCAGGGCAATAGTGATTTCCTTTGTACATTATACACTAATGGATTCATGCAATATTGATTTTATAGTACTTCACCCAAATAAGACCTACGATGATGCAAAGATTTGATTTTTTCTATGTCTTTAAATATCTTTAAACAGGGGACAAATAAAGGGTACATCTGAAACCTTCATTAAGGACAACGATACCATGACAAACATAAAACAATGATGGAAACATGTACAACAAATGGTAAAAGTCAAAAAATATTTTAGACTGCTAATTAAATCACAAACATAAGGAGCTCAAATGTATTGGACTTGGACGCATCCAGCAACACTGAATGATAGAAACCATTGTGTTTACATTTGAAGAGAAATGGATATACAACATTGCTGTACAAAAGGCATGCTGTTGTTAACCGTAACACTTTTTACCCACATATATATATATATATATATATGTATACATATATATATATATATATATATATGTATATATACACACATATATATATATACATTATATATGTATTATAGGACAGAGAAAAAAAACACCAAATGTATATAAAGAGCAAAGAATGCTTGTGCCAATAGGTCTGATTAATGTGTTTGCAATAGTTTAATGAACATACGGTAGAATGCACCACCCAAACAGTGGTTACTGAACACATTGATGGGCATGCTGGGTCCCGCCCTGCCCAGCCTTTCGTAAGTGCTACAGAGTGGAGACGCAGTCGATTCGTCCACAATCCTGATACTCTCTGGAGGCGGCGTCGAGAAATCAGATCCTTCAAACAATCCTCCAATCAGACCAGCGCCCCCCGCCGTCGCCGCGTGCTGGCAGCGTGCCCGGACTCCAGC
>JAOPJL010000132.1:13101203-13117309 GCA_027123545.1 Trisopterus esmarkii | reverse complement strand
ACACACACACACACACACACACACACACACACACACACACACACACACACACACACACACACACACACTTAATTATGAACATACATAGTGACACTACATTTCCGTACAACTAGAGCAATGATATAAATAGATACAGTATACTATTTGTAATTGACAAGATTACTCATACTATCCTTTCAGATACTGTGAAGCCTATATTTTGGCCGAGGCCTGCCTATGAGCTAGATCCGTCAAATCCAGCCAATAATGGCTTCATCAACCAGGACTTCCTGGTTTGGATGAGAAGGTCAGCCCTGCCAAACTTCCGAAAGCTGTACAGACGAATCACGGATGGAGACTACGCAACGGGTCTGCCGGCAGGGGATTATTCCCTTGTAATTGGTTACAGTATCCTTTTCAACATTTACAAAAAAGGGTGTGCAATATATCACATCCTGGTTGCTAACATTTCTCCCTCAATATATCTTATGTTTTGGAACATATGGGGTCTGTGTCGCATGAAGACATGAGTAGCCTCTATGAATGTTTGTGTAAATACTACACATACCCTAACCTGTTTTACCAGTTTGCTGCACCTCTCTGCTTTCTGTTTAAGAGAATATGAAAAGCAATGACCTGGGTGTTCTTGAAGGAGTAGTGACGCACACAGGCTTTGCAAAATGCAAACAAGATATGGAAATTATTTGCTGTGATTGATTGGCGTTAGGCGTCTAGTTTAAAGGGGTGTGGTTCTTAAGGAGACCATCAGGACAAGGCCGCCAGTTTGTTTTTCTGAGGTCGACATCCACAAAGGAATGACCAAAGGTTTCAGTGTTCTTTTGACAGTGTAGTGAACAGCAAGCCATCTGTACTACATCAAAACGTGTAGCAGGGCTGTCCATTTACTTTGGTATGCAGATTATTTATATATTGTTAAATCGTTCCTTCATTACATGCAACTCTGTTGTTTTGTTTTGTTACCCCAAACATCTAAATTGAATGCATGGTGATTATGTTAATATGTTAAGGTCCTTAATTCACTGTACCCTAGATTACCCCGTGCTGGCCTTTGACGGGAGCAAGAAGGTGGCTTTCAGCAAGAAGGTGGTTTTCAGCAACGTGTCTTGGATGGGTGGAAAGAACCAGTTCCTGGGTATTGCCTATCTGGTCATTGGCTCCTTGTGTGTTGTAATGTCGATTGTCATGCTTATTGTCTATGCTAAATTCAAGTTCCCAGATGAAGAGTAATTCAGCATGTGTCCATCAATGGGCCGTTGTTATAACAGAACTCGCTAGGGCTCAGAAAGTGTCTAAAAAACCTAAACAAATCTGGGACTGTAATGAGGTCTATTGTTTTCATTAACCGTTGTTGTGGTCCATTCAAGAGTCAGAATGGTCAGACATTCGTTTTTCGGCATCAATGGTTTTTAGTGATAGGTCTCCATGGCAAAGCCTACTCTAGGCTTGTGGAGTGTGCAGAGGTGAGAAATCATGGTAGTGAACGATATAAAGTCTAGGACAGTTGTCGGGTAAAAAATACACGGCACTTTTACTTTTAGGTTAGTTTTTAAGTTAAATACAGCCAATGACTTTCTGACTTGTTTTCTGTTTTTTTCATAAGACAGGTCATTCTTCTCAGGCTTTTAGAGTTTCGGTTTTCTCTTTGTACAAAGTAAGGGTCTTGAAAGCCATATTCGTGCATTGTGTACATTGCAAATGGTTTCAATTTGAAATTACATTCACTTTTAGAAACTATCGACTGCATTTTACCATTTGCTCAGGGATACGTAATGCAATATTAACATGTGTGGTTTTACTTGAGTATATTCATAACATCTGTTATGTTTTATCTATATGGACAAACATTTTCTTTCTATTTTCTTAATAAAATGCATATTGACATACATTATAATGTCTGTGAGCTGTTAAACTTCTGCTATCAAAGGGTGTTAATACCATTTCGTCACAGTACTTACAAATTCCTTATCTGGCATAGGCCTCCTTGGTGAGAATTTACCTGTGCGGAATTGGCTTCACTTGTGTTCTCAGGTCATAGTAGTGATAGCGGAAGCATTCCCAAGCTGATGGACAGCCTCTGCACTTACACTGCATTGTTTGTGGGATTCAAAGGCCATGTTTGCTTATACACTCATAAGAATACACTGCAAACGGTGTTCCCAGTTAAGTTATTTGATTCATTTAATATGGGCAGTGGTCGCCACAATATGTACAAAATGTTATATAATAAAACCACTTTTTAAGATGCAAATATCTAGCCATATTTCTATCTCAGACGGCCTTAAATTTGTGTTTAAGAACATAAACAGTGAATTATCCAATGAGGGTTCAAGAAAAGGGCCAGGAACACCAGCATTTTAGCGACGTGTGAGGAAAAGCATGTGGATCCTTTGCATTCACTGCAAGCGTAAAGGGCTGATTATGGGCTCACGTTCATGCAACGCTACAGTAGGTGTCAGACGTCCGCGGCTGACACCTACTGCAGTTTCTACATCCTTAATGAAAAATCAAGTTAACAAAACATAATGTACCCTGTCTTACTTCGTATCAGTCATTTCAAATAACTATGTTATCGTATGTAGCAGAATATCAATTATGCAAAAATAGGTAGGCTGGGGATGAAAAAGGATTTTAATGTAGGATACTTCTTGACAATCAATATGTGTGTGCGTGTGTGCTTGTGTGTGCATGTGCGTGTGCGTGTACATGAGGCTGCAAGATCCTATGGCCCATGCTTAGTCGAAATGCTAATGGGAGATGTAGTTTTAATCTGCACCGTTCAACTGAATAGCCAGCCACTGAGACGACAAGTACCACAATCCCTTGCACACAATAAATCTGACGGCCACTGTCTGCAGCGTTTTGACAGCGGCACTCGTTGGCTGCAGTTCCTATTGATGCAGTAGTCCGATAGAGCTGCTGAGTCTTTGTTAACTTTCCGTCTACGAACGGTCGTCGTCGGCCGACCGAGAAGATGTCCGACGTGGGCGAAGAGAATTCTGGCACCATGGAAGTGTCGGCTGTCCAAACGGTGGCCGATACCTCTGTGTTGCAGAAGCATATTCGCAAACTTGTCCCATTGCTGCTGGAAGATGGCGGCGAGGCCCCGGCGTCGCTGGAAACCGCCCTAGAGGAGAAGAGCTCAGTGGAGCAGATGAAGAAATTCCTCTCTGATCCACAAATTAACTCAATCCTCGTCGAGAGAACTTGCCTCAAAGGTTGGTCTCCTATATATATTAAGTATAAGTTATACACTGCTCAGAATGAACCCGTCTGACCTGAGGACAATGAAGGGTGTCCCGTAGCCGTAGCACACAAAGGCAGACACGCAGTATTATTTGTCATGTTGGCTAATGTTTAATGTAGTATTGTCAATTTTTTTCTTTGTATAAGTGGAAATGCCGTGGTTGCAACCGTTTTGGAGCAGACAACACCCTTGTGCAATGTAGGCGTCCCATCTACAGACAGTTACATTACCATGAATTGCAATGGGTGTGGTGATTTTATACTGTAATAAAGATAATAACACACATTGGGCAATGACCGTATAGGCCTACATTTGATAATTTGAAATAAACGGAACTATATATTATATTTTTATATGGCTGATATTTGGTCGACAATGGTCTATTGTTATGTAGCTAGGCTCGTTTTTGACAGCTTCAGGCACTTGCGTGATCGAGCTTCTAGCCACTTTTATTTTTCTTTGCCAAATCGGGATCTACAATGCTCAAGCACTGTCCGATGTTGTGCTCTAGTCCCGCCCATATTCACATGACAAACTGCTGATTCTGTCGGGTGTTGTGCACTGACTTTAAGGCACCTCAAGCACTGCGGTGTGATAGCCGTGTCTGCTGTTCTGGGGTAGCTTTCCAAACCGGTGACCTCACTTGCAAGGGAGGGTGCGGTGCTGGATAATAAAAGGCATCCGATAGCCCGACAGAAAGGCCTTATTGCTGAAGATAAGCCTGTACGCATCATAGCACAGCCTGTAACAAGCATGCAATACATCTATTATATATAAATATCTGTGGTTGTGTGTCGTCATTCAATGAGTTTAATTTTTGTGTTTCACATTGTCCAGTTAACTCAAATATCATACCGGTCACTCCTTTGTTACACAGAGGATGTTGGAGATGAAGGAGAGGAAGAAAAGGAGTCCATTGCCTACAACATCAGCATCGACATCCACTATGGGATCAAGTCCAACAGGTAGCCGATTAGATGATACTTTATTGATGCCAGACGGGATGTTCTGTGCTGATATTGATGCCCTTGATATTTGAGCCATAGTGCTAACGACTACTTTCTTCTGCCCAGCCTGGCCTTCATCAAGAGGGCGGGCGTTGTCGACGCGGACAAGCCCATCTCCACACAGGTGCGCGTGCTGACCCTGAGCGAGGACTCCCCCTACGAGACCCTTCACTCGTTCATCAGCAATGCCGTCGCTCCGTTCTTCAAGTCCTACATCCGGGAGTCTGGCAAGGCAGACAGGTGAGGTTGAGAATTGGATTTCCACGTTGCCATGGTGATAGTCGGAAATTGGCAGGAGTGGTGGTGGCGGCTGTAATTCCATCCTTGAGGTTCGACTGTTGCCGTTGACAATGACGAGGCAATAATTGTTAAGGGAGGGAGTTTCCATTTTTCCTTTTATGCTGCCATTTGCTCAACCTACTTTAAACATGGTCCAGCTATAATTTCCATCCCTGTTTGAAAACCAGTGGCTCTCTAGTTACCTTTTGCAGTGTTTCCCAGAATGAGTCAGCAAGATATAATACCCCTAGTGGAGGAATGATAGAACTTCATCTGAACCATTTATATTTATCCTAGGGCTCAAAATAAATTCCTTCCTATCATGACTTCTCACCAGTTTACGTGTCATTGTGTTACATATTTCTAGCATTACCATGTATAATTAACTACTACATGACCTATACAATTAGGACAGAAAGAGACTACATTGGAATAATTTATAATTAAAAGGGGTATCATTCCCTTATGCTACAATGACGTTGTAGCATAGAATGTATAATGTAGTTTGACAGCACACGTTTGTTATAATATTCTCGTATAAATTACTAGGGATGGGGACAAAATGGCTCCCTCCGTTGAGAAGAAGATCGCTGAGCTGGAAATGGGCCTGCTCCACCTTCAGCAGAACATTGAGATCCCGGAGATCAGCCTTCTGATCCACCCCATCATCACCAACATCGCGAAGCAGTGCTATGAACGTGGGGAGAAGCCCAAGGTCACAGACTTTGGGGACAAGGTGGAGGACCCCACCTTCCTGAACCAGCTGCAGTCTGGGGTCAACCGCTGGATCAGGGAGATCCAGAAGGTGAGTTGTTGTTAGTTCTCTGGTCAAAAATTGCCCATGTGAAAGACAATGTATGACATTTTTGTTTGTTAAATTGAAAACAAAGCATGCTGAGATATATTTTTTTTTTATAGGGATATGCGATTGTTTAGATTTTGACATAATGGCATGCAAGATGAGGAAATTAAATGGCCATATTTTTACTGATTTAGAAATGCTTTGGAGAGCCATGGTATGGAGCTCAATCTATTGATTAGATTAATTAATACAAATGCCATTGTTGATGCATTCACAAACATACGCATGGGACCGTTTTAGGGCCTTTGAAATCCACCTTGCTCTAAAAGCATTACAAATATTCCATTGGTTGGTGATTTACATTTTTAATTATTAGAAATTTTTCCATGTCCCGTAAAGGTGACCAAGCTGGACCGCGACCCGGCGTCTGGGACGGCGCTGCAGGAGATCAGCTTCTGGCTGAACTTGGAGCGGGCCCTGAACAGGATCCAGGAGAAGAGGGAGAGCCCAGAGGTGCTGCTCACCCTGGACATCCTGAAGCACGGCAAACGCTTCCATGCCACCGTCAGCTTCGACACTGACACCGGTGCGACTACTTCTATTATCTATCCTTTTGATTTGATTCATTTTAAAATTATTTTATTATTTTTTTTAATCATCTTTTCAGTTTCCCCCCCTATCTTTATATGTTGTTTAAAAAAAATAAAAGTAATTACAAAATCTAACTCTTAACTCTCTCTTGGTTGGCCACAGGCCTGAAGCAGGCGGTGGAGACGGTCAACGACTACAACCCCCTGATGAAGGACTTCCCCCTCAACGACCTGCTGTCGGCCACCGAGCTGGACAAGATCCGCCAGGCTCTGATGGCCATCTTCACCCACCTGAAGAAGATCAGGAACACCAAGTACCCCATCCAGAGGGCCCTGCGCCTGGTGGAGGCCATCTCCCGCGACCTCAGCTCCCAGCTGCTCAAGGTGCTTGGCACCAGGAAGCTCATGCACGTGGCTTACGAGGAGTTTGAAAAGGTGGGTGTGGTTTATTTTTTTTCCCGACCTTCCTGTAGAGAACAACTAGAAGATGCTCTTATTTTTAAAGCCTGGGCATCCATGGGCTTTCCCTGTTTATTTGAAATGAAACAGGGATTTTATTTTTTTAATTCATTGCTTTGCTTCGTCAAGGCTTTTCCAATCCTATGCACAACAGTGTATGTCGTTTCCGTTCTCACCCTCTGAGATGTCCCCCCGTGTGTATGGCTAGGTGATGGTGGCGTGCTTCGAGGTGTTCCAGACCTGGGAGGACGAGTACGAGAAGCTGCAGGTCCTCCTCAGGGACATTGTGAAGAGGAAGCGCGAGGAGAACCTCAAGATGGTGTGGCGTTTGAGCCCCGCCCACAGGAAGCTGCAGTCCCGCCTTGACCACATGAGGCGCTTCAGGAGGCAGCACGAGCAGCTGAGGGCTGTGATCGTTCGAGTCCTCAGGCCCCAGGTGATAATGCTAACATACAAACAAAGAG
Source organism: Trisopterus esmarkii (assembly GCA_027123545.1). NCBI lineage: Eukaryota > Metazoa > Chordata > Actinopteri > Gadiformes > Gadidae > Trisopterus > Trisopterus esmarkii. The sequence goes on along the minus strand of JAOPJL010000132.1, from coordinate 13,110,464 downwards.
CAAAACAAAGAGCTTTAACATGTATGATGACGACTATTCAAATACAAAGTAGCGCAAACCTCCCTTATCAAGATTATTTGAAACCTGTAAATAAAAAAACAAAAATACTCAAATAAAACGGTTCATATTAGTGAATAAAATACAAATACAACTATAAAACAATGGCCACAGAAGTGTATGTATCGTTCATATGTCGCTCACTTTCTACCGAGGTTTGGTTTGTTGACACTGAGGTTCGATCCCCCTGTGGTTTCCCAGATCTCCGCCGTGCCACAGCACGCCCCCGGGGAGGTGGTGGAGCCCCAGGACATCAAGGTGGCCGAGGTGCTGTTCGACGCGGCCGACGCCAACGCCATCGAGGAGGTCAACCTGGCCTACGAGAACGTCAAGGAGGTGGACGGCCTGGACGTGTCCAAGGAGGGCATGGAGGCGTGGGAGGCGGCCATGAAGCGCTACGACGAGCGCATCGACCGCGTGGAGACCCGCATCACCGCCCGCCTGCGGGACCAGCTGGGCACCGCCAAGAACGCCAACGAGATGTTCCGCATCTTCTCGCGCTTCAACGCGCTGTTCGTGCGGCCGCACATCCGCGGCGCCATCCGCGAGTACCAGACGCAGCTGATCCAGCGCGTGAAGGACGACATCGAGTCGCTGCACGACAAGTTCAAGGTGCAGTACCCGCAGAGCCAGGCGTGCAAGATGAGCCACGTCCGCGACCTGCCGCCCGTGTCCGGGTCCATCATCTGGGCCAAGCAGATCGACCGGCAGCTGACGGCGTACATGAAGCGGGTGGAGGACGTGCTGGGCAAGGGCTGGGAGAACCACGTGGAGGGGCTGAAGCTCAAGCAGGACGGCGACAGCTTCAGGGCCAAGCTCAACACCCAGGAGATCTTTGACGACTGGGCTCGCAAGGTACGCGTCTGACGTTCAAAGGATCTTGTTGTTTGTCCCGTATTGAAATCATTGCCCTTCATTTAAATCATTCAAAAAAATCCCATTGATCCAAGTTGTGATGAAGATTTCCCTCACTTAATTTCACATGCTGCTGTATTTTCTTCATTGAGACTTAACTCTATCCGGTACATCCAGTCACAACACCTTATTGCCATTTGCTGATCCTAATTTATTATACTAGTAATTTGTATTTGTATCCATGTATTTGGTAAATCAGTATTAAAATTTAGTATTAAATTTAGTATTTTGTCTTTTCACCTTTTCATTCATCCATTTGTCTCTGCACATATTTTTGAATTGCCAATAAAGCCGACTTTGAACTTTGACCTTAAACAACGTGTCTCTTTGACATAATCAGGTGCAGCAGCGTAACCTGGGCGTGTCCGGCCGCATCTTCACCATCGAGAGCAGCCGCGCTCGCGGGCGCACCGGCAACATGCTGAAGCTCAAGGTCAACTTCCTCCCGGAGATCATCACCCTGTCCAAGGAGGTGCGCAACCTCAAGTGGCTGAGCTTCCGCGTGCCGCTGGCCATCGTCAACAAGGCCCACCAGGCCAACCAGCTTTACCCCTTCGCCATCTCCCTGATCGAGAGCGTGCGCACGTACGAGCGCACCTGCGAGAAGGTGGAGGAGCGCTCCTCCATCTCCCTGCTGGTGGCCGGCCTGAAGAAGGAGGTGCAGGCGCTGGTCACGGAGGGCATCGCTCTGGTCTGGGAGTCCTACAAGCTGGACCCCTACGTCCAGAGGCTGGCCGAGACCGTCTTTAACTTCCAGGAGAAGGTGGGTGGGGCAGGGGGGGGCATGTTTGTAGATTACAATGTAACAAGGTTACGTTTGTTTTACATGGTTTCACGATGAATGCTTTGACAAATGCTTGACTTTAACCTGGGCATTATATACCTTCTCACTGTTGAAGAGCGTGCCTTTCCCTGCCGTACCGTACTCTAAAGTCTTTGTTTTCTCATCACTGCCCGCCAGGTGGACGACCTCCTGCTGATCGAGGAGAAGATCGACCTGGAGGTGCGCTCGCTGGACACCTGCATGTTCGAGAACAAGACCTTCTCCGAGATCCTCAACCGCGTCCAGAAGGCGGTGGACGACCTCAACCTGCACTCTTACTCCAACCTGCCTATCTGGGTCAACAAGCTGGACATCGAGGTGAGCGCCCGGCATGTCTTTGGTGGCGATGGATTGGAAGCAAAACTATTTGTATCATTGAGTTCACCCTGTGTCTTTTGGCTAAAAGTGTTGACTGAAGGTAAAACCTCCTCTGCCTTCAGATCGAGCGGATCCTGGGCGTGCGTCTGCAGGCCGGGCTCAGGGCCTGGACCCAGGTGCTCCGGGGCCAGATGGAGGACCGGGCTGATGTGGACATGGACACTGAAGCCCCGCAGGCTGGACACAAGCCTGGAGGAGAGCCCAAGATCAAGGTAGGCGATATGGTTCTCCGTGGTTCTCCTTGAAATATATGTACTTGAAAATAGTACAATCTCAGCCATTGGCTGGTTGCAGGTGTTCATTTTGGAGACTGCCAGAGACTACATGCCAAGTTGTCAGGCCTATTGCTGGTCCGCCCATGCCGAGCTCAGCTGACTGATGGCTTTGTATTTCAGAACGTGGTTCATGAGCTGAGGATCACCAACCAGGTGATCTACCTGAACCCGCCCATTGAGGACTGTCGATACAAGCTGTACCAGGAGATGTTCTCCTGGAAGATGGTCATCCTCTCCCTGCCCCGCATCCAGAGCCAGAGATACCAGGTACCCAGCCCATTTTCTTTGGGCTTTTTGCCCTGCAATTCAATGTGTCCGAGATGGAGGAAAAACAGCTGCTCTGCAGTCAGCCTTTTCAGTCAATTATGTCAAACAATTTTTGAGCTTCCTGCCTCTGCTCTCTAGGTGGGGGTTCACTACGAGCTGTCAGAGGAGGAGAAGTTCTACCGCAACGCCCTGACCCGGATGCCCGATGGCCCCGCGGCCCTTGAGGAGGCATACAACTCAGTGGAGGACAACGTGGGCGAGGTGGAGCAGTACGTCAAGGTAGGAACCGCATGTTGTTTTTTTCTCTTCTGGACTATCATCGCTTATTAGGTTTGATACATTTATGAAAATAGGATGTGCAGCACGAGACATTCATATAATTTTTTTTCTTTTTAACACCATCTCCATTTATTTTTTATTTTTTATGTATGCTTTGTGTGCTCCTGCTAATCCTTTTCCTCCTCATCCCCACCGACAGGTTTGGCTGCAGTACCAGTGCTTGTGGGACATGCAGGCCGAGAACATTTACAACCGCCTGGGTGAAGACCTGACCAAGTGGCAGGCCCTGCTGGTCCAGATTCGCAAGGCCCGCGGCACCTTTGACAACGCCGAGACCCGGAAGGAGTTCGGTCCAGTCATCATCGACTATGGCAAGGTAATGCCGCCCCTGGGTTATGTTGAGATGGCAAATTGAAGCCAAAAGTTTGAGCAAAGTTCAACTAAATATCATTGGTGATAGGAGGACACTTTATTAAACCTCACTATTTATATATAGATATAGATGGATCTATTCTTTATATTTTTACCCTGTTCTGTGTACAATAGTGTTGCATATAAATACACATTTGCTTCCATGCGTTTTCCTGTCTCTCAGGTCCAATCCAAGGTGAACCTGAAGTACGACTCCTGGCACAAGGAGGTCCTGAGCAAGTTTGGTCAGATGTTGGGTCAGAACATGCAGGACTTCCACTCTCAGATCTCCAAGGTACAGTCTTTTTCTCCCCCCTTTAAGCATCTTAATTGCATTGCTTACCATGGGATTCAAAATTGTGATTTTATTTATTAAAATGTTAATCTGTGCTGTTAATTATTGCCTTGCTTCTGCAGTCTCGCCTGGAATTGGAGCAACACTCTGTGGACACCGCCAGCACCTCGGACGCCGTCACCTTCATCACCTACGTACAGACCCTCAAACGCAAGATCAAACAATTTGAGAAGAATGTGGATGTAAGTGCCACCATCATTTATACTATTTCTAAACTCTACCTAATGTTCGATTACTTCTATTCCCAAAAAAGTTCCACTCTACCGTATTACCATCATCCATGTTTCCTTCAGATCCCCTAATGTCTTACCCTGTTCCCCCTTCCTAGCTGTTCCGCAATGGGCAGCGTCTGCTGGAGAAGCAGCGCTTCCAGTTCCCGCCCTCTTGGCTCTACATCGACAACATCGAGGGCGAGTGGGGCGCCTTCAGTGACATCATGAAGCGCAAGGACACCGCCATCCAGCAGCAGGTGGCCAACCTGCAGATGAAGATCGTTCAGGAGGACCGCGCCGTGGAGGGCCGCACCACAGACCTGCTCACTGACTGGGAGAAGGCCAAACCAGTGGCTGTAAGTAGCCCTTACATTTTTCCCAAGTCTTAAAAGGTCTTCCCAGGCCAACATTATACATTGTGACCCTAAGCCCTCAGAACGTCGAAGGGGAAACTCTCCCAAAGGCAGCATGGAGACTCGATAATTTGAATGTTCATGCGTCTATAATCTTCCTTCAGGGGAGCCTGCGTCCAGAGGAGGCCCTCCAGTCCCTCACCATCTACGAGGGCAAGTTCGGCCGCCTGAAGGATGACCGGGAGAAGTGTGCCCGCGCCAAGGAGGCCCTGGAACTCACAGACACCGGGCTGCTCAGTGGCAGCGAGGAGAGGGTGCAGGTAAACAAAACGCGCAAACAAGGGCTGACATGATGGAACAACACACATGGTAATCGTTTCTTGGAAGCTAGTCGCCTTTTGGTGAAATCTAAATGTCATCCCCCTATCATGTATATCCAAAGATGGATGATGTTATTTGAGGTGGGGTTGTAGGGAGGCATGAGGTCCAGGACGATGTCCCATAGATTAAAATGAGACGGTTCAGAAACGTGTCACTTCTTATACCAGCAGTTGCGGTCTGGTGGTCACTAGTCCTGAGGCAAGACTTCTTACTTGGCTAACGTAATACGTTTCACAAACAGTTTTTAATGGAAAGCTTGTTGTGTGGCCTGCGAAGGTCAACCCTTCCGGACATCGCTATAGACATTAATCTCCTGGTGACGGTCTCGTACTGACCACAAGGTGTGTCTGGTTTCTAGGTGGCCCTGGAGGAGCTGCAGGACCTGAAGGGGGTGTGGTCCGAGCTGTCCAAGGTCTGGGAGCAAATCGACCAGATGAAGGAGCAGCCATGGGTGTCTGTCCAGCCACGCAAGGTAAAAGAAAATCGCATACGTTGGTAGAATCAGACTCTCATGTGCCCTCACAGATATGCTTGCGTTCATGTAATGTCAGATGTTCTTGGATATCTAACGTTTTGTTTTGTGTTGTCGTCCAAAGCTGCGTCAGAGTCTGGACGCCCTCCTGAACCAGCTGAAGAACTTCCCAGCGCGACTGCGCCAGTACGCCTCCTATGAATACGTCCAGAGGCTGTTGAAGGGCTACATGAAGGTCAGACATAATGTTAAAAATTCTCTGCAGATGAATGCCGAGAGTGAAGATGGGTTTTTTTTTCAACAGACGTGTTTAAAATGTTTCGCCAGGTCAACATGTTGGTGATCGAGCTGAAGTCTGAGGCGCTGAAGGATCGTCACTGGAAGACGCTGATGAAGCGCCTGCACGTGAACTGGGTGCCGTCAGAGCTGAACCTGGGTCAGGTCTGGGACGTGGACCTGCAGAAGAACGAGATGGTGGTGAAGGATGTCATGCTGGTGGCCCAGGGAGAGATGGCTCTGGAGGAGTTCCTCAAGCAGGTGAACACAACGTTACCTGCACTATTTGGGATTCTCTCGAAATGCAAGATTTGTGTCTTTTTATGTATATCTTTTATTTTTATTATTTTTATCTTTGTGTTTTGATTATCTTATTTCAATTGCATTTATTTATGGTTGACTTGGCTTTCATTTATTTGATCCAGGTTCCATTTATACAATTATGATAGTTTATTTGTCCATTTTCACAACATTTTTTTTTGTTTTTTTTTGGGCATTTAGAAATCATATACAACAAAGAACGCTATTCTATTCATACTTGAAATTGAGGCTCTGTGTTGGTATGGCCTTCCACCCATTCCGGTTCCAAATACGAACCCCATGCCAGTTAGTGGCGATAATGCACCATAACGTTGTTAGCCAAACGCCATAAAAGAAGAAGCATGTAAATTAAGGAAGAAAATGGCATTTCCATCTCTTCCAAGCAATTGTGAGATTTCTTGCAAGGACTTCCAACGCCATTTGGCTGTCTAAACATGCATACATTTGGGCTGTACGTATATGTATAGTGGTCTGAGCATGGAACTAGCGTCAACGCAGACCAAAGCGAATCCCGCTTTACATTGCTCCGAATGTCTCCGTCCAGATCCGCGAGGTGTGGAACGCGTACGAGCTGGACCTGATCAACTACCAGAACAAGTGTCGCCTGATCCGCGGCTGGGACGACCTCTTCAACAAGGTCAAGGAGCACATCAACAGCGTCTCTGCCATGAAGCTGTCCCCGTACTACAAGGTAAGTGCAGCGGCCTTCGTATCGTATAAATATAAATATATAAAGGGTGTTAGCATGCTGTCCAGGACCCACCAAATATATTTTGTCCACAGCTATATCCCACAAATCCTGACTCCTAGAACCACCGCATTAAGCCAGCTACCCCCCAAGACACGGTCACACAATAACCACATGGTCATTCCTTCTTCCCCTCTCCATCTCCCAGGTGTTTGAGGAGGACGCTCTGAGCTGGGAGGACAAGCTGAACCGCATCATGGCTCTGTTTGACGTCTGGATCGACGTGCAGCGTCGCTGGGTGTACCTGGAGGGCATCTTCACCGGCAGCGCTGACATCAAACACCTGCTGCCCGTCGAGACCCAGAGGTTCCAGAAGTAAGTCGGGAGCGAGGAACCCTCTTTGGAAAGAAGCATCAATTATATAATACAGTAAAAAGTAATCAATTGTAAGACTTGGTCATTAGAACCACATCTCCCTTCTGGGATTAATGGTCTTGTGTCTGGTCTGGAGTAGGTGTTGCAACCACCTGCGAACCATGGCTAATGTTTCCACCCTCTGGTGTCTCTCTTTGTCTCCAGCATCAGCACAGAGTTCCTGACCCTGATGAAGAAGGTGACCAAGTCTCCCCTGATCATGGACGTGCTGAACATCCAGGGCGTGCAGAGGTCCCTTGAGAGGCTTGCTGACCTACTGGGTAAAATCCAGAAGGCCCTGGGAGAATACCTTGAGCGAGAGCGCTCCTCCTTCCCCCGGTAAGAGATTTTAATCTTTTGACCATTTTTAAATATGAATTGTTTCAGATTTGTTTTATCCATTAAACTGCAATGCAACATTTTCAAACCGTAAGACACTAAATGAATATTATTTACAGGACAATAATGAATGAAATGAGTGTAGAGAAAGAGTGTAGAGAAAGAAAACATTGCACAATGTAGTCAATAAAAGTACATACATAGTCAATAGCAGTCACACACATTACGATCAGATGACATAATATGGACATAGTACACTCACAGACAAAAAAAGAGAACAAGTGTACAGGACGAACATGGACACATGTTTGGTACATATAAATGCAGGGAGGGAAAACACACATCTTACTCTACTCTCTGCCACTAGGTTCTACTTCGTGGGAGACGAGGACCTGCTGGAGATCATCGGCAACAGCAAGAACGTGGCCAAGCTGCAGAAGCACTTCAAGAAGATGTTTGCGGGCGTGTCCAGCATCCTGCTGAACGAGGACAACACGGAGGTGCTGGGCATCTGCTCCCGCGAGGGCGAGGAGATCCTCTACAAGACGGCCGTCTCCATCATCAAGCACCCCAAGATCAACGAGTGGCTCACCCTGGTGGAGAAGGAGATGAGGGTGACCCTCGCCAAACTGCTGGCCGAGTCGGTCACCGAGGTGACGGACTTTAACAAGGGCGACGCCGTGGACCTCACCCAGTACATCACCTGGATCGATCGCTACCAGGTGAGTTGGATATGAGAGAGCTGCAGAGTAGGACACCATGGGTCTCTTTAAGATATCCATTTGGAGCTGACCCTGAAAACAAACGTGGTCTGGTGTGAGATGCATATGGAACACAAGAGTTCATAACCTCTCTGGGGGAATCCTCTGGTGTAATAATAATAATTGATGTTCTTATCATTTAAATTGCTAATCTATTAGATTCTGTGTCACAAAGTGCCCAATATGGCCAGATAAAGATTACATGGCGATTCAATTCACAATCTGACCTATAGATTGGTGAGATAAAGGCATGAAGAAAAAAAAAACAAGAAAAAAAGACTTGGAAAAGACTATATAAAAAAAAAAAGGGTCCAAATGTGAGGAATGCAAAACTGTGCAAACCATTGCAGTCCACTAAACTCTCATGTCTCCCCTCACTCCCACCTCAGGCCCAGCTGGTGGTGCTGTCCACCCAGATCGCCTGGTCGGAGAACATCGAGTCGGCGCTGACCACGGTGGCGGCCGGCGGGGACATGTCCCCCATGCACATGGTGCAGCAGAACGTGGAGGCCACCCTGAACGTCCTGGCCGACACCGTGCTGATGGAGCAGCCCCCGCTGCGCAGGAGGAAACTGGAGCACCTGGTGCGTGAAGCTCTCTCTCGATCTCTCGATCTCTCGATCTCTAGGATTAGGGCGCTCTCGATCTTTAGGGTTAGGGCTCGCTCTCTCTTGCTGGCTCTCTGGGCTGGGGCATGTGGTAAAATGTATAACCATAAGGGATTATTAAAGTAAGCATGGTACTTTACCGTACACCTTCCCATATACAAACAAGTTATTCCTTTCCTTCCTTCCTGAACATTCTGAGGGTGTAATGCATCTTCTCATCATCACTTCTCTAATGATAAATATAGTCACAAATGTAGATGGGTAATTATGACCCAGGCCTTTTGAAAGTATAGATCTTCGCCATAGAAGTCGCATGATGATGATTACATATCTGACCATGTCCTCTCATTTCCCCCCCCCCCTCCCCTTCCCTACTCCAGATCACAGAGCTGGTCCACCAGCGGGACGTGACCCGGCGGCTGATCAAGAACAAGATCGACAACCCCAAGTCGTTCGAGTGGCTCAGCCAGATGCGCTTCTACTTCGACCCCAAGCAGACGGACGTGCTGCAGCAGCTGTCCATCCAGATGGCCAACGCCAAGTTCAACTACGGCTTCGAGTACCTGGGGGTGCAGGACAAGCTGGTGCAGACCCCGCTGACGGACCGCTGCTACCTCACCATGACCCAGGCTCTGGAGGCCCGCCTCGGAGGATCCCCCTTCGGTATGCACGGGTC